>JAKOGI010002635.1:22500-95000 GCA_029747015.1 Carnegiea gigantea | reverse complement strand
AGTCTCGATTTGATTTAGGTTTTATCTTTTAGACTCTTGTTAATATGCCAATCTTGAAAGTCTCAATTTAACACTTCTTAAAATGGTTTTCGACATTTGCTTCAGAACACCATTTCCAAACAACCCTACAAACAGGGCGCCTAGGGTGTTCCTGAAACTGCAGCGGCCACATCCGTTTTACCTGAAAATTTCTTTTGGTTGGTTGGCTGCTCTAAGAATCTTTGTATGAAATCCTAGGCTGATTAGATTATTATTTATTATATATGTAGCAGATTGCAAAACTATTTTTGCTAGAGATTTTTTTTTAAAATCCGAAAAATCTTTATTCCTTATTTTTAGACCATGATTGATTCAAATTTTGAAACCAAGATTTTTATCCTTTTTTGGGGCTAAATTACACGGCTATATTAAGTGGCTAAATCAGTTTTTATCCCGTGAGTATCAAATCCCTATATTTTAGGAGAATCTTATCTTCTTTGTTCCTAGCCGTTGAAAATCTGAAGAAATCTCCTAAGCTGCTAAAATCAGAAGATTTTTCTATCTTTTTTGAAGGAGTTAGCCGTTGGGTTTGCTTGCTTAAATAAGAAAATCTTTTCACTCCTTTCGGCAGAGATACACAAGGGAAAAATCGGTTTCTTTCACAAACATTGAGATTTCTGGAGCTACATTTCAAAAGAAAAAACCGTGACAAGATTGTGCAAAAATTGAGCTTTCAAAACTATTGGCATACTAGGACTTCATTGTACCTTACATCTGCTTAAGTCAGAAGCACCCCAGTAAGGTGTTTTGTGTCCTTGATCTCAGATCAAAAGTGAGTGAGTGAGTCCTTAGTCGTGTGGACTTTGGACGTGTCCAATCTAGAGAGATTTGGACGTGGTGTAACCTGTCTTAGAGAAGAAGGTTACGTGGGTTACAAGTTGTAACAAGGAGTGTTACTTTTGTAACGTGTTCAGCCCGTTAGTGAAGTGGTTAAATCCTACACGAGGTAGGTCGTGGTTTTTCACACCTCAGTTGGGCTAGAGGTGTTTTCCACGTAAAAATCGTGTGTGCTTTATTTCCGCGTTTATCTACTTGATTTTCGTTTCTGAACCAATTGAGAACAGCCGCTGCAAACAAGGCCCAAGACTGTTCGTCATTCAGAAACAGTCTCTGCAATCAGGGTCTAAGGCTGTTTGTCAGTAAATAGGCGAAAATCGGACAAGACAATTCACCCCCCCTCTTGTGGTCGTGTACTCTTAGAATTCAACAAGTGGTATCAGAGCAGGTTCTCTTTCAAAAGGCTAGCACCTTGAGAGATCCGTGAAGATGAGTGCGCCACAAGGGATACTTAAGGGTCAATCCACTACTCGACCTCCTTACTTCAATGGCCAACACTATAGTTGGTGGAAAAATAGGATGGAGAACTACATACAAGCAGACGATTACGAGTTATGGATGCTCATCAAGAACGGACCCCTTGTTCCCACGAAAGTTCTTGAAGATGGAAAAAAGGTTCCCAAAGTTCCTACTGAATATGATGCTGAGGATTAGAAGAAAATGGAAAAGAATGCCAAGGCCAAGAAACTTCTCTATTTTGGCCTAGGACCTGATGAATATACTCGCATCTCAAAATGTGAGTCAGCTCAAGAAATATGGAATGCTTTACAAGTAGCTCATAAAGGAATAAGTCAAGTCAAACAATCACGCATTGAGTTACTCATGAGACAATACGAGTTGTTTGATATGGGTGATCGTGAGAATGTGATGGATATGTATACCCGCTTCACTCACATAACAAACGAGTTAAAATCCCTGGGAAAATCCTTCACCACTGAAGAGTTGGTAAGGAAAATTCTAAGGATTTTGCCTCGATCATGGGAAGCCAAGGTAACAGCCATCCAAGAAGCCAAAGACATGAACAAGATCACCCTAGACGAGTTGATTGGTAATCTCCAAACATACGAACTGAGAAAAAATTCTCAACAGAAAGAGGAGATGAAGAAAGATCAAGGACTTGCCTTAAAAGCACAAGAAGATGATGATTCTGATCTTGAGGAAGAAGAGATGGCTATGATGACTCGAAAGTTCAAGAAATTCTTCAAGAAAGTTAAAGAAAACAACAAAAGGAAGGATTTCAACAAAACCAGAAACACCCCCCGAGAACAGTTTACTGGGTGTTTCAAATGTGGCAAAACAGACCACATAGTGAAAAACTGTCCCTTACTTCGAGAAGAGCAAGAGCACGAACACCCCAGAAAACAAGGTAGAAAACAAGCTGCAAATAGTTCTGGGAAACGATTCTCGAAAGCAATGCTGGCTGCCTGGGGTGACTCCTCTGAAGATGAAGAAGAGTCTAAAACTGATGAAGGTGCTGTTGCTCTCATGGCACAAAGTGACACAGATTCAGATGATGAGTCAACAAACAGCCTTACTGATCTCAAAAACAAGGTACGTGGTCTCAATAAGGCAACTCTTGAAGAATTGTTGTATTCATTGATGGATTCTTGTGCAGAATTGAAAAGAGATGTCCGAGACCTAGAACTAGAAAATGAGATCCTCAAGAGTGAAAAACTCGAGGTTGAAAAGAAAATATCCTTTTTACATCAAAACTTCAAGGAATCCTTGATCTTAAAAGAAGAGACTCACTCTGTTACTTTAGCCAAAGCAGAAAAGGAATCCCTAGAGTTGAAAGAAAAGGTTGAGTCCTTACTTGCTGAAAACAAGAACCTGTTGGCGAAAATAAAAAAATTGGAATCTGATCTCGCCACAAACAGGCTATGGAACAAGTCCTCAAAAGCGCTTGAATGGCTAAACACTCACCACAGTCAAAATAAAAAGGGACTAGGTTTTGCTCCTAAAAGGACCTCTTACCCAGTCAATAGAAAGTATGTTGGATTACCTGAAAATATTGTTTGCTTTCATTGTGGTAAAACCGGTCATTATCGATACACTTGTCCTTCAAGAAGGTATGCCATTGAAAGAAATGAAGGTTATGTAAAACAAATCTGGATTAGGAAAGATGAGATTTATCTGTCTAAAAGAATGGGACCTAAGTGGATCTGGGTTCCCAAAACTAACCCTTGATTTGTTTTGCAGGCTGAAGTGAGAGAGAACAACCCAGCAAAGAACCTAGCAAACAGCCTAGGGAACAACCTTGAAAACAAGTAGCTGTGGTATGTTGATAGTGGGTGTTCGAGGCATATGACCGGTGAAAAATCCAACTTTCTCTCACTTACAGCTTCGGATGGTGGGAGTGTGGCATTTGGAAACGGCAAGTCTGGGACAATTGTCGGTATAGGTAAGATTGGTGAGTCCCACTCCCACTCGATTGAAAATGTATACTTAGTTGATGGTTTGAAGCATAATTTACTTAGTGTGTCCCAACTGTGTGATAAAAACAACCTAGTAGTGTTCTCATCAACACGTTGCTTGGTTGTAAACTCAAACACAGGAGATGTCGTATTAAGGGGGAAGCGACACAAAAATATTTACAAAGTATGTATTTTCACACTTCCCCAAAACAATCTGACTTGTTTGAGTGCCTTGAATGATGATGTAATGCTCTCGCACAAGAGACTAGGTCATGCAAGTCTATCTCTTCTGAACAAACTTGTTTCTAAAGACCTAGTTATTGGACTACCTTCCATCAAATTTAATGATGACAAGGTATGTGAAGCTTGTGCAAAAGGCAAACAAGTCAGATCCTCTTTTAAATCGAAAAAGTGTGTAAGCACTACCCGACCTCTAGAATTATTACACATTGATCTGTGTGGTCCTATGAGGATAGCAAGTAGAGGTGGGAAGAGGTATGTGCTTGTTGTAGTGGATGATTACTCTCGATTTACTTGGACCTTGTTTTTGGCATCCAAGGATGAAACCTTTGAGAATTTTATTGCCTTTCTCAAAAAGGTTGAAAAGAGAGTAGGACACTCTTTAGTTAACTTGAGATCTGATCATGGTACTGAATTTGAAAACGCAAGTTTTATTAACTATTGTAATGAACATGGTGTTGATCATAACTTCTCAGCTCCAAGAACACCCTAACAAAATGGGATGGTTGAGCGCAAAAATCGCACCCTAGAAGACATGACTAGAACAACGCTTATTACTAGTGGTCTTCCTAGGAATTTCTGGGTAGAAGCATTGAACGCCTCATGTTACATTATAAATAGATGCATGATCAGACCTATTTTGAGCAAAACTCCTTATGAACTTTTCAAAGGCACCCAACATTACGCACCTGAGAACATTTGATTGCAGGTGTTTTGTGCATAATAATGGGAAGGATGCCTTAGGAAAGTTTGATCCTAGGAGTGATGAGGCAATATTTCTTGGCTACTCCTCTCATAGTAAGGCTTACAAAGTGTTTAACAAAAGAACCTTATGTGTTGAGGAAAGTGTGCATGTGCTTTTTGATGAATCTAACTCGTTGAGTGAGAATGATGCACAGGAGGAAGAATTTGAATTAGGTCTTGTTCGAAAAGAAGTGTTGCTCCAAGATAGACAAGGTAAGAACACCTTGGAGAAAACAACTCCTGAAGGTGTTCCTCAGAACGACAGGCAAGGTGAGAACCAAACAGGGGGAAACACCGCTGAACCCTGTTCGGGACAACACCAGTCAGGTTCCTCAGGAACAGGCTCGGGCACTGATTGTGAGCCTGAGTCTCCAAGTGTTCCAGTTAGAGTAGAGCATGTGTCTGTGGATCCACTTACTCCACGGCCATGGAAGCACCAACGTTCGCACCCTCTTGAGCAAATTTTGTCTAATATTAATACTGGAGTGCAAACCAGGTCAAAGCTTAAGAATTTTTGTGCATTCTATACGTTTCTCTCTAACATTGAGCCAAAGAATGTGAATGAAGCTCTTACAGATTCAGATTGGGTCACAGTAATGCAAGAAGAACTTCATCAATTTGAAAGGAACAAAGTATGGCACCTTGTACCTCAACCTGCAGATGGAACAATCATTGGAACCAAGTGGGTGTTCCGAAACAAACTTGATGAGTCAGGAACAGTCACCAGGAACAAGGCACGGCTGGTGGTTCAAGGGCACAATCAGGAAGAAGGGATTGATTACGAAGAAACCTTTGCACTAGTTGCTAGAATTGAGGCTATTCGTATCCCAATAGCCTTTGCAGTCCATATGGAGATCAAGCTATATCAAATGGACGTGAAAAGTGCATTTCTAAATGGATACCTTAAGGAAGAGGATTCTTGGTTGATAGGAAAAGTACCTCAGGTATGGCTCATTTCCTTGGACCTTGTTTGGTATCTTAGGCAACCAAGAAACAACATTCAGTTGCCATATCCACAGCAGAAGCTGAATATGTTGCAGCTGCTTCATGTTGTGCTCAATTGCTGTGGATAAGACAACAACTCAAGGACTTTTGTGTTGACACTGGATGCATTCCTATCTTTTGTGATGACACTAGTACAATTAATATTGCCAAAAATCCGTGTCAACATAAAAGAACAAAACATATTGACATTCGACATCATTTCTTGAGAGATAATGTTGAAAAGGGTTTGATTTCAATGAATTTTTGTACCACAGAAAATCAAATTGCTGATATATTCACTAAGGCACTAGGTAGAGATCAATTTGAGAGAAATAGACTTGAACTAAGTTTGGTGAAAACAACCTAAGAAACCTGTTCTCTCCCCCTGTTCGCAACTCTTATATGCTGCAGATGCAATTTGTCCATAGCAATGTTTGCAGTCGAATCTTTGTGCTATTTGTGTATATATATAGATTGCAGAATGCGGATGCATGTTAAAAGCCAACATGATTGGGCTTGTTACTCTTATTACCGATGATTCGTATTCAAGAACAAGCAGCAAGAACAGGTACGCTCCTTGATTGTTAGTATGTGAAACAAGTTGTGTCTAGCCTTTAAATTTTTCTTCTTCCCGAGGCATGCGCGGGCGGCTAGTAATGATCTACCCGTTGTAACGGGTAAATCTTTAAAGATTTGGCATGATATTTCTCTTTAAATCTCCAAATCTTTACCTCTCTCTCTCTCTCTCTCGAATACCCGGCAATTTCCTTTCACTCAAACCCTAATCTCTCTCCAACTCTTGCTCAAATGGCTTCCTTCAACGGCTCTGGAAGTTCTGGTTCAAAATCTCAGGGCAGCAGGACACCCGCACCAGCCTCACGAACAGGTCCTGCCCCTGTTGCCTTCTCGCCGTTTTTAATGGCGATTCTAGAAGGTAAACCTTCCACTCCTCCTCGCCCAATCAGCTTCAAACCTTTTGGATTTTTGAAGAGTGTCAACCTGAAATCAGTGGGCTTGGGTTTGAAAGATATTCCCTACCATTTTGGTTGGGAATTGGTGGTGTTTGAGGGATCGACTGTTTGTCCCCTCACTGAAAAGAACTTTGCTTCAACTGGGGAAATTGGTGGCAATCTTGGGTCCCAAGATGAAGCCTTTGAGTCCCATGTTGGTTTCTTTGATTTCTCTGAGCCCTGTTCTTTTGGGCTGTTTCCTGAAAAAGAAACAGTACCCGAAACAGGGTCTGAGTCCTATGAGGAGGTGTTTAAGGACGATTTGGGAGTTGGTCTTCAAGGAGACTCGGCTGAGCAGTCTCTTGAGGCAGGGGGAAGTAGTGGCATGGACATCCCCCCTGCAGCAACCGAATCAGTGACTCCGGTCTTCCAAACCGGAGAGAAAAGAAAAAGGGTTAAGATGGTGGCTAGGCGTAGCAGAATGCCTAGATCAAGGCCACAAACAAGGCCTCAACCCTCAAAAGCCTCAGCCCCCTCTCCTCCAAAATCTGCTAAGCCCACGCGCAAATCTGCAAGAATTGCCTTCTACTCCTCTCCTAGAACCACAAAATCCTCCACTCCAGTTATTGAGGAAATTTCTTCCTCTTCTTCTTCTGCGGGATTCTCGGATTCTGATTCTAAAAACACCCTCTTTAAACAGGGGACCCCGGTGTTCTCCGAGTCCTCTGAAGAACAAGCTCCTCCTAAGAAAACCACTCTCCCTGCCATTAAGTCTTCTCCTCCAACAGCACCTCCCAAGAGAAAGACCTTCACCTCTTCTCTCTCCAAATCAGCTACACCTAAGACTACCTCTACTGCTCCAGTCTCAAAATCAGCTAAACCCGAGACTGCTTCTTCTGTTCCTCCCCCCAAAAGAGCCAAAAAGTCTACTGCCTCTCCTGTTTCTACCAAGATTGCGCATCTGCTTAAGCGCAATGTAGTTAGGGGGAAGATAGTGAGAGTTCAATTTTTCGAGGAACAGGGGTTGGGGGTGTTCCTACAGAAGCTGCGTGCCCAGAACTGGCTGGACCTCTTCACGAACACCCAGCTGGGGTGTTCTGTACTAGAATTGGCTGAGTTCTATGCCAATTGTGCCGTCACCGAAGGGATGGTGACAAGTAAAATTGGTGATACACAGGTGCAATTTGATGCACAAACTCTGGGTACGATTTTAGGTGTTCCCTCACTTGGCTTTGATGTGTATGTGAGGGTGGATAAGTCTGTCCTAGGGACAGCCAGGCTGCTGGAGCTTTCACAGCGGTTGAGTCAAAACCAGGGCCTGCAAACACCCACATCCGTGAAGAAGGGTGAGATGACCTCTCTGCACCAACTGCTCTTTATGTTTGTCATAAAGAACATCATCCCAAGAGGTCAAGGTAGAAACCAGGCTGATGCTCTTGATCAGTGCCTGGTGGATCTTTTGGATAGGGAGGAACCCATCAACCTTCCTGTTCTTATGATCCGCCATATTGGGCGTATTGCAAACACCACCCGGGCACATGATCTTGGGTATGGTTTTCTACTGACGAGGGTTTTTGAGCACTTTGGGATATAGCTCAAAAGGAGGGTGACTGCTCACGTGATTGATGAGATAGGGAGTGACACCCTCATGGGGTGTGGATATACTCTGGCTGAGGGCTCGGTCTCTAAACAGGGGAGTCGAACACCCAGACCTCCTGTTTCTGGGAGGTCATCAATCAAAGTTGAGGCTGTTTTAGAGGATAACTCCCGCCTCAAGGATGAGCTCACAGCCGTCAAGGCTGCCCTGGAAGAAGAGAAGGCGCTATCTGCCAAGCGTCATGAAGATCTCCTTGCCCTTCTCTCCTCCCTCGCTACCAAACTCCCTCCTCCGCAACCATAATCACCCCTTGTAACCTGTTCTCATCGAATGTTTCCTAGAATTCTCTTCTCCGTCTCTTTCTGTGTTTCCTTCCGGACTTTCAATGACATATCTGGTTCTGTTATGTCTTGCTTATCTCTTGCTATGTCTTATGTGCTTCACTTGCAAACACCATGTTCTGACTGTTGTTTGTACCTTTTTAATGATGCCAAAAGGGGGAAGATAAGTGGGCCATTGACCTAGGTTGAGTTGAACGGTTGAGTCATTAGTCTTTATACTTACATATGTTTTTTGACTTGACTGACCTAGCACCTGTGTGGATATATATCAGCACTCAAGTCACTTACAAAGGCACTTACGAAAATAAAATCTTTCTCTTGTCAATATGGTCACTTGGTTTGTCATCATCAAAAAGGGGGAAATTGTTGAACTAACTATATAAAGTTTTGATGATAACAAATCCAAAGGTAGCATACTTGTTTGAGTAATGTTGTTCCAAACAAGCTCTCTAAACAGGTCCTACACAGTTGTTTGTATTGATCCTACTTACCTATTCTGTCTACTAAATGTTGAGAACAAGTTTTAAAGAACAGGTTCCAAACTTCAGTGTCACAAAGATCAGCACACAACAAATCTCGACAACAGCTAACTAAGTCTTAAAGACTAAGTTCCTACATTCAGCGATACAAGATCACCCGAGTAATCAAGCTGACCAAGGTGTTTGGAGTTGCACATCCATCCTCGACAAGATGACTAATTCTTACAACAAGAAGTCTCGATTTGATTTAGGTTTTATCTTTTAGACTCTTGTTAATATGCCAATCTTGAAAGTCCCAATTTGACACTTCTTAAAATGGTTTTCGACATTTGCTTCAGAACACCAGTTCCAAACAACCCTGCAAACAGGGTGCCTAGGGTGTTCCTGAAACTGCAGCGACCATATTCGTTTTACCTGAAAATTTCTTTTGGTTGGCTGACTGCTCTAAGAATCTTTTTATGAAATCCTAGGCTGATTAGATTATTATTTATTATATATGTAGCAGATTGCAAAACTATTTTTACTAGAGATTTTTTTTTAAAATCCGTAAAATCTTTATTCCTTATTTTTAGGCCATGATTGATTCAAATTTTAAAACCAAGATTTTTATCCTTTTTTTGGGCTAAATTACACGGCTATATTAAGTGGCTAAATCAGTTTTTATCCCGTGAGTATCAAATCCCTATATTTTAGAAGAATCTTATCTTCTTTGTTCCTAGCCGTTGGAAATCTGAAGAAATCTCCTAAGCTGCTAAAATCAGAAGATTTTTCTATCCTTTTTGAAGGAGTTAGCCGTTGGGTTTGCTTGCTTAAATAAGAAAATCTTTTCACTCCTTTCGGCAGAGATACACAAGGGAAAAATCGGTTTTTCACAGAGCATTGAGAGCTTTCTAAAGCTACATTTCAAAAGAAAAAACCGTGACAAGATTGTGCAAAAATTGAGCTTTCAAAACTATTGGCATACTAGGACTTCATTGTACCTTACATCTGCTTAAGTCAGAAGCACCCCAGTAAGGTGTTTTGTATCCTCGATCTCATATCAAAAGTGAGTGAGTGTGTCCTTAGTCGTGTGGACTTTGGACGTGTCCAATCTAGAGAGATTTGGACGTTGTGTAACCTGTCTTAAAGAAGAAGGTTACGTGGGTTACAAGTTGTAACAAGGAGTATTACTTTTGTAACGTGTTCAACCCGTTAGTGAAGTGGTTAAATCCTACACGAGGTAGGTCGTGGTTTTTCACACCTCAGTTGGGCTAGAGGTGTTTTCCACGTAAAAATCGTGTGTGCTTTATTTCCGTGTTTATCTACTTAATTTTCGTTTCTGAACCAATTGGGAACAGCCGCTGCAAACAAGGCCCAAAACTGTTCGTCATTCAGAAACAGTCTCTGCAATCAGGGTCTAAGGCTGTTTATCAGTAAATAGGCGAAAATCGGACACCACAATTCACCCCCCTCTTGTGGTCGTGTACTCCTAGAATTCAACAATGTATATGTATATGTGTATGTATATGTTTGTGTGTATATATGTGTATGTGCGCGTGCGTGTTTGTGTATGTGGGTGTGTCTACTTATATGTATATGTATCTGTACATGTACATGTATATATGTGTGTGTGTGTGTGTGTGTGTGTGTGTGTGTTTGTGAGTGTGTGTGAATGTGTGTACAAGTACACATATGTTTATGTATGTATGTATATATGTGTGTGTATGTGTGTGTGTGTGTATATATATATATATATCTGTGTGTGTGTGCATGTGTATATATGTACATATATATATATATATATATATATATATATATATATATATATATATATATATATATATATATATATATGTGTGTGTGTGTGTGTGTGTGTGTGTTTGCATATATATATATGTGTGTGTGTGTGTGTGTGCGTGTGTGTGCCTGTGTGTCTGTGTGTTTGTGTGCATATACAAATGTTTATATGTATATGTGTATATATATGCATACATACATAGATATATATATATATATATGTGTGTGTGTGTGTGTGTGTGTGTGTGTGTGTGTGTGTGTGTGTGTGTGTGTGTGGGTTTGTGAGACTCAGATAGGATAGGTTTGCATAGGATGAGTAGGGTGAATATATTGCGTCATATTTGTGCCTCCCCCAGAATTGGTGTCCAAAAATAGCATTGATGATCGCTGAAACCGAATTTATTGATATTCAGGCATTTCGATCTCAAATCATGTTTATAACACATGTTTTTATGTATGATATTAGTTAGTGATCTATACATTTTCTTATAACGATCATGAGAGTTATCTATATTTTGTGATCGTGTCTATCATCGATATAAGAGTGAAATGTTTCGTTTATATAGTGATCGTGAAATTACAATTGATGACTATTATGAATATGTTTGTTGATCGTAAAATGTACTCTGAAGTTGTGGTGAGTTGACCTCTTTTTTCTTTGTTTTTGTATGTTTAGTTTCATTTTCATTAAGAATGAGAACACGATTTTTTTAATGATATTAATTAGTGATCAGTAAATCCAGCTTTAATGATCATTAGAATTATATTTGGTGATCAATTGATCTATCTATGGTGACCATAATGAATGTGTTTATTGATGATAAACTATACAATCAATTCTTATTAGGTGAGCTTTATTATTGCAATTTCAACATTATTTTCATGAAAAGTCCTCATTTATCAAGAATCATGCTTTTTAAGAAGAACCTTTTTTGGTGAGTTTGAGAATTTTGTTTTTTGTTTCTTTTTGTTCATGGTGTGCTTGTGTCTTAGAGTGTGATATTTCACTTGGTGTTGACCATTACAGCTAGTGATGGTTTTGAAGGTACCTTTGAAGTTGGCTTAGCATGCTTGTGTGATATGCTTTCCTCATGCTATCAGTCTCTTTATTATTGTTTTCTATGTTGAAGACAATGTAAGATTTAGATGTGGGGGGGAATACAATGAAAAATTTAAAGAAAATTGAAAATTTTTGACACGTGGGCTTGATTTTGGGAAGAGATTGGGTGATTTGATTATGCATGTTCAACTTTATTAAGTGGATTTCATTCATATGACTCGTGTCTATTAGAGATTGTTCCACTTTTAACTATGATGGCCAAAATTTTCATTGTGCTGATGTCACCATATAGTCAATTTTGAGTTTGTATATAACTCCATTTTCAAAGTTATTATGAGTATTTAATAAGTATTGGATTCTCCATTGACTTTTCAATCAATAAATAAAATGAATTGAATTAATTAAGTTTTTATTCCGGTACCAATGTTCAAGTTCATCTTTATTCATATCTTTAATTGTTTGAATATGTATTAAATGCTTCTCTGAGTGTTGTCATTATTCATATCATTATCCACTTAGACTAAGAAATGCATGGAATAGAGTGAAGTTCTGGAAAAGGTTCAAAAAGGGGGGGAGGGGAATCAAAAGAAAAAAAGACTAACAATTTGATTTGGCATTGGGGACTTGATTTCGAATATGCTCTTATAATTTTTGTTATGTGGGGTGAAGTTTTGTACTCACGATTTGCTATGTGGTTGACATTGTGTGCTTAATTTGCTTGAGCCTTGTCCTATTAACTTAGTTGAAATAAGAAATGTTTAATGATGGGTTGTAGGTTGGTAGTGAATTGATATATGTGATTTAGGGTGGATGTGTGTAGTTGAATTATTTAATTTTCTTCCCTAGTCTTGTTATACTCAATGGGCTGAGTGAATGCATGCGTTGTTGTTGTCCTTTGCTCAAGGACTAGTATTGATTTGGTAAAAGGGAGTTGATAATTCATATTTTATGCGTAATTTTATCATCTATTTTTACCAACTTTTAAGTCTTTAAAATATCTTTTTATGGGTGAGTAATGCATATTTTGTATGATTTTAGGTGATAAAGAACATTCACATTTGGGAATGAAACTGAGGAATTTGAACGACTTTGTTGACCACCCAAAGCATAGCTATAATTTGATGCATGATGCCCAGCAAGAACCCACAAACAATCGAAATAGTCACATGCATGACCCAATGTTCAGCGTGGCTCAACTCGTCATCACCATCCCCTCTCACTTTTTCTCTCTTTTGTCACGTGACTTTTGGGCCTATTCTCTTGGAAGAAGGCGACCTAGTCCGAGTGTCGCAAACCCCAGCAGCTCCCCCAGTCACACTCCTTTCCTTCTTTTACTCGTGTGGGCTTATTTTTCTACGGCCGACCCGCCTCTAGCAACTCCTCATCACCTTACTATCTTCCCCTTTTCTCACATGGGTGTTGATCAGCAATGGACCAGTCTGTCTTGCCCGGCTGCTTAAGCTCTTTCTTTTTTTCTCTAATCATAGCTTGGCCTTTTTTAAGTTTTCGTGTGGCTCACAGCTCCCACCTGCCTCCTAACTCCTACCTTTTGCTCACATCGGCCTCCTCTATTTTGTTTCAAGGGTCCATCTTCAACATGTTTAGCATGTAGAAGCCCAACAACCTAAGCTGGAGTCAACACATTCCCAAGCTTGAACAATTAACTTGCTAAATCATTTTACATGTGAATCAATTCAGCGTATGACCCGCCAAATTAAAATTCCAGCATCCAATTTTAATGTACATGAAACAGACATGGCAATTACAGCTGAAAATTAATTTAGGCAATTAAAATGGCATCTAAGTGTTTGGTTTTCTGCCTATAAAAACGGGGTCAAGGCCCTGAAGCAAATTATTCATCCACTCATCTAAGCATTCTTCCATTCTCTTATCTTCCATCATTCGTTGTCTGAGAAAGAGTCTTTGTAAGATATGATCACTTGGATTGAAGATTTTGGAAGAGAATAAGCTTTGTTGACTGTTTTTCTTTTCTTTTTCACCTCATTTGTGAGTTAAATTGGAGAGTTTACATTAATTATATAATTTTGTGTAACTGAATATCAAAGATTGGCCACCGGAAGTGAAATATACCACTAATTAAGAGTATGAATAAACTAATTTTGATTGTGTTTTCACTAACTATAGCCGATTAAATTACTCATTTAGGATTAAGAGGGATCCTTAATAAATAATACTAAATTTACTAATTTATTCTGGGGTTATTTTTATTTCTTATATTACATAGTTTTGAGTTTATATTTACTCCTGACTTATTTATGCAAGTTATTATTATTGTTTACTCATGTTAATTTTCATAGTTTAACTTGTTATCTCAATAATGTATTAGACTTTGTAATCTAATATGATATTATGCAATTGTGCTTAAAACTGTAACTATTAAGATGGAATAATTTATGCCAAAACTTAGATGAGTTATATCTGAAATAAATAATTCATGCTAACTACTAGATAAGTTATTTCATATGATAATTATCATGTATATTTCAAATTTGTGACCTAATGCTTGTAGATGCAATTGAACAAGAGACTAATTGAACCCCCATTTGAGTCGGTAATTCAATATTTAAGTCATTGATGAAATCTAAAATCTTAGATCTTACTTTAATTTGATTTCTCCCTATTTTCTTAACTCATCGCTTTTCTTTTATTTTTTAATTTTATTTCACAATTGAACTCCTCCCTTAAATTATTCTTTTAAGTAATTGGACAAACTAAATTTGAAATTGCTATTGTTCCTCATGACATCGACACCGTATACTCACTAGTCTACAATTAATCTTGTGCACTTGCAATGTAACAACCTGTATGCAAGACCCTTCTAAGAGTTTCGTGATGTGCTAGCTCACATTCGCATAGTACTGTGGTCTCTGCCTCCTATTGCCCATTGGAGGAGTTTACACTAGGATATCATGAGCTCATGGTCACGGGGATCTAGTACTTGATGGAGAGAGGTTTTATGTTTTAGCGGCATGGACTATAGTTATTAGGGAGCTGTTATTGAGAAAGGAGTTGGAGTTGAGGCGTATTTCTTATGGGTCGCTCTTGTACATGTCCCTTGCATTAGGTATACTTCCCCCTATTGCTCCATATCCACCTCGCGAACCTAAGGTTCACCACCTCCATCGTAACTAGCTCAATACCCGCTTACCTCCAACCTCAGGCCAGCTGATGCTTTTCACTCGTATAAGGGTTCAAGAGCCTCTGGTGAGGTCCATATGGTGGTAAACATACAGGATTCTCCAAAGATGAACTAGTTCAGTTCAGAGGAGGAATTCAAGCCTAATAAGGAGGAGATCAGGCCTTAGGAGGAGGAGAAGGAGAATGAGACTCAGAAGCAGCTTGAGGAGGAGCAAGGAGAGTAGGCGGGAGATTTCAAGGATGAAGGGTCGAACGTACATGTGTATGATAGTAGCTTCGCTTTGGTGAGAAGGACGACGATTCATCTGACCCATATTACGATTCATCATGGTATCGCTAGAGTTGACTCATTTTACTCTATGCTCTGGATCTTGATTTTGCTTGTATATGCAGTATAGGTGGTGTATAGTGATATGATTTTTGCGCCTTGCATGTATGTATGATGTGCACAGGTAGGCCAACCTAACCAACTGTGATGATGTAATCAACCTGTTCTTTTTTGGGTTTGGGTGGATTTAACTAGGTAGTTAACTCAAATTCATATGAGTAAAAAGGGGATAGACTGGAATTCCTAGCCAGGAAGTGTTGATGTGATGTATTACAACATTCTTTTGGTGATCTTTATATATGTATACATGCAATGAAAGTGGTGTTTGAGTTCTAATTGCATTTTGATTTTGAATGATTATTGTTTTATCATAATACCATGAAAATTTAGATAATAGCTTTTGTTTATGTGATTTAGTATGTTGGAATCACTAAACAACTATTTGAATAATAATGAAGGTGAAACTCAAAGGTTGGGCAACCAACTGCTTGAGAACCCCCAATAAAACGTTAGTTAGAGGTCTAACAGTAGCCCTTGAAATATCTAGTAGTGTTGAAGGTCCAGATTGTTGGAACATTTTCATAGCTAAATTGATGAGGATGATTCTCCATGTACCTTCTGAAATGCCCCTAAACCTGATAAGTTGGTTGATAGGGTAGCTGAACGCAACACTAAGATTTATGATGGGAAGTTTGACCCTATACAACTTGAGTAAGGGATTAGGGGAATGAAGAAAATATTTACAATGGTTTGGTACCTGAGGAGAAAAAGGTGAACATAGGGACCATTTACCTAGTTGGTGAAACGGATATCTGGAGAAGCACTATGAAGGATACCTGAGCTTACTTGGGCTAAGTTTCTCAAGGAGTTTAGGGCCAAGTTCTACCCAATTATAGTTCAAGGATATAAGGAGAAATAATTCATGCAGTTGAAGACGAGTGGTAATATGACAATGATGCAATATGCCAACAAGTTCACAGAGTAATCGAGAATTGTTCCAGACTCTGTGGCTTCTAAAAGATTAAAGATGTGAAGAATTGAGGAAGATTTAGGCTTTTATACTCGAAGTCAATTGGCTGGTTAACCAATTCAAACCTATCACTAGTTATATGAACTAGCTGCTGAGGTGGAGCGAGTGAGGGACTTGAACCTGAGGAATCCGAAAAGGAAGTGGAATGACCACGAGGCATCAAGTTAGAATGTAGCCTAAAAAAAACGTACCATTGACCCTGCTAAGAGTCAGACAGCAGCTCCAATAGAACCTTGTGGGAAGTGTGGTCGAACGAACCATGTTGCAGAGTGTCATGTGGGTACTAACAAATCCATGTGATGTGGAAGCCTTGCTCACTCCATTGCCGCTTGCCCAAAAAGATAGAAGGCTATAGAAGAAGGAGTTACAAGGCTACTAGCACAACCACATCAGGGAACCTTGCCCCCTAAAGCTACAATAGTAGGGAAAGCTTATGTGATGAGCAAGAAGGAAGCTATAGTTGAAGTGCGGAACATCTATGTGCTGGAGTGAACTGGAGGCACCGTACGGGAGGAAGTATAGAATACCCCAGTGCTGGAGTGAACTAGATGAAATATTAACTATAGGGCCGGAATTGATTTAAGAGACTATTGAGAAGATAAAGAAAATTCAAGAATGTATTAAAGCGGCCCAAAATTGACAAAAAGTTATTTTGATGAAAGGAGGAGACCATTAGAATTCCAAGTTGGAGATAAGGTGTCTTGAAAGTGTCCCATTCATGGGAGTGACAAGGTTCAACACCCAGGGTAAATTGAGCCATAGATATATTAGACCTTTTGAAATTATTGAGCAGTTAAACCCTACAACTTGTAGGCTGGATGTACCAGTAGAACTTAAGGACATGCACAACATTTTCTACATTTTCCAGCTCATAAAGTATGTTCTATGCCAAAATTATGTCATTGTAATAGAGCCTATAGAGGCCCCCGAGAATCTAGTCCACGAAGAATGTCTTGTGCAAATATTAGATCACATGGTTAAACAACTTCAGAATAAAAGCATACCCCTAATAGAAGTTCTGTGGGCAGACCATACTTCATATAAAGCCACATAGGAAGTGGAAGATGATAAGAGAAATAAATACCCATACCTATTTGAGGTAAAGCTAAGGTTTCTTCAAATTTGTAAGTTTTGAGGACAAAATTTATTTGATGGGGGGAAGGCTGTAACGGTCAAACCTAACAAAATTTTTTTCTCTAATTATCATGAATGATCATAATTGAAATTTAATTAAGTTGGGCGCTGCATTTCAATTTAATACTTTATACATTTTACTTATGCAATTGTGGGTTGAATAAGAGGCTTGACCTTGATATAAAATTCAAAAACGCTCTACACTAATTCACGCAAGATTATTAAGCAATACTCAAATGATAGCTAGTTTAACATTAGTCAAATTGTAAAGGTGGGTAATTATAAATTGTATAAATGTGACCATAAACCATAATAATAATATGTGAATTGAATAAAACCAAATACGAAGAATGAATTAATAGAGATAGAGAAAGTTTTTTTATTTTGCTGATTATACTTCCCATTCACAAAAAGGGTCAACCCGAATTTTTGCCCAAATAATCACTATGTTGAAAAAAAGAAAGAGAAGGAGAATATAAGAAAAATGTAGGGGAATTGCTCAACTATACCAAACTAAAATACATATGAAACAACCTAGACAAGAGAAATCAAGTTAATTAAATCCAAATACGTCCTTTTCCAGCCAAACCAACCCCCCGCCCTCCCTTGCCCTCCCTTGCCTCTCGCCGTAGGAACTACCGACTGCGTCGTTGCTGTCATCAATGAGGCAGCCATCACAACCACCAACTCCTCACCCCTCTCCTTGTCTTGCTCTATTTAAGTGGTGAAGATGAAAAACCCTAACCTGTTTAGATTAATTTTATGATTTTAATTGTTTGATTTTTGTCGTAAATGTTGTTTTTAGATTAAATGAATGTTAAAATAGTTTTCTTGAATTTTGAATGTTAGTGTTGAGTTGGTTATATCGAAAGTGGATGAGTGGTGACGGAAGATTAGGGTTCGAGGATTAAATAGAAATTCAAGTTTGATTTCAATGCCTTGGTGCTGTTCATGTGAATTTTAATGATAGTTACATGGGATCAATGAAGTGTATGTGTATATGATATTGTCTAGTGTGTGTATCATGAACATGGGTGCCAAGTGAGGTTGATGGAGAAGAAGGAAAGGAGGGAAGGTATATTAACTTAAAAGTTCTGAAAATTTATTAAATTAGGGTGAGGTTTGGTTAGCTTACAAGAATAGAATGTTAAAAGGGGTTATGTTTTGAGCAATGATGATAATGATTTTGGGGCTAAAAATGACAAGGAAGAAAAGGAAGGGAAAAAGTAAGCTTTTTCTAGTTTGAAATTCCATAGATTAATATGCATATGTGGGTTAATTTAAAATAATGAAATGTTGTTTAGTAGGGAATTAGACTAAGGAAAATGGTTCAAGTGTGGGAGGAAAGAATGGCAGGAAATATATTGTTTTGAAACATCTGAGACGACTATTCTTAATGTAATTTGGGAATTAACTTGACTGTTATTGTTAGCATAAATGTAGGAATTTGTTTGGGGATTTCGATGAGTTAGTATACAACTGTTGTATTAGTTGTGGTGTAATTAAAGTATTGACAAAGCTTAAGTTTTATTCTTGAATTAACTAATAAGCTTAATAGTTGTGGATGAGCTAATGACTACCAACATGTTTGGGGACTAGCAAGGAAAATGGGACGAACCTCTCGATTTCAGGCCCGAAACTGCGTACTTGACATTGAACCTAAACCTAACATTAAACAATTATTCAATCGTAACAGCGGCAAACGATAATGTTCTTATTAAAGAAACAATAATAATAAAATAATAATAATAACCATTATAAGAATTACAAGAATAATAACGTTAATATTAATATCCGTAACAATAGTATTAGCAAGCTTCTACCAATGATGACAATAAAATAATGATAATCTTGGTAAAAACAACAATCGCAACGATAAAATTTTCAATAAAAATAATGTCGGAATTAACAAAAATGAGGTTCATTATGCTGTTATACAATGATAACATAAATGACGAGAGTGACAACAATATCAAAAGTAAGATTGGAATCAAGGAAGACTAGAACCAATGTAAGTGAGCAACGGAGAAAGCATTACTCGTTAAAAGAAGGGCTAAAAGATTTCTAAATTACTTATTAAGCCAAAAAAAATTAATAAAATTTATCTAAACTCATACTAGCAGCAAAATGATACATTTGGAGCAGAATTCATGTAAGGTTCATGTAATAAAACATTTGAAGTAATGTTTTGTCACCCAAATAAGTAGCCCCATCATTTATCAAGCATCAAGCCTTACGCCCTTCGGTTTACCCACACGACTGTTGCTCAGGATTCACGATTGGAGTTCCAAGTGTGCGCCTATCTTAAAGATCGCTTCAAACGTCAACATAGGTTCCACTTTCATATAATTATTGGTAAAGTAGTTTTAATCACATTCTCTCTCTTATTTTAAAACTAAAATGTTTTAAAATGCGAGTGCCCAACTAAATTGAGCACAACGTTTATTTAACAGCATAGGCATACACGTACTCAGCTTAGGCTTATTATTCTAATGTTCTCATGTTTTCTGTCCTAGGTAAGAGATCGGTTATCAACCCTCCTACTAGCAAGTCAGAAGATAGCAAGAAGTAGATAAGGGTTTACAGTATTTTGCTGAAGGTTAACTAGCTAAGTGCTCAGAGTGGTTTACCAGCTAGTACTCAGAAAAACATGTGACTTGTATAAATTTTAAGACAAATTATCTACTAAA
The DNA here is from genome assembly GCA_029747015.1 of Carnegiea gigantea. NCBI lineage: Eukaryota > Viridiplantae > Streptophyta > Magnoliopsida > Caryophyllales > Cactaceae > Carnegiea > Carnegiea gigantea. The sequence continues at coordinate 75,198 of JAKOGI010002635.1, read as the reverse complement.
GTGTTTAAGAATACTTTACAAAGTTGTAAGCTATTTTACCAATTAAACAATTTGATGAATGCTCTTTATCATCCCTAATCTTTGGTGGACTTGATGGCTGTGAGAATGATATGGAGGAGTATGTAGTTCTAGGTAGCCTTACTCCATTGCGGGGTGACGGTAGTGCCTCCAATCGAAAGACTTCTCCTACAATCATGCATAATAAACTATTAGATTGACATAGCTAGGTAATTAGGGATTGAGAGCATTACAATTGTAATATTAGATCCAGGACAGCAAGTCACTGTGAGCAGTAGGGTGTTTAAGGATTAGGTTGTGAGGTTCTAGGAGTATGACATAGGTAAATTGCGTTTTCTAAGGATATGTACATGAATGCAGCTTAGCCCTTTTTCCCTTATGCATTTTCATGCTTTAGATGGATCACCTTGGAGTTCCCTTAGACCAGTATGCTATCCACATGTTATTAGGAACTTTTATTGCGGCTTACATCTCCTTGCTGCGTTCATATGTAGGACCCCTTTTTAGAGTTCCACGACGTGCTAGCTTGCACTGGCAAGTTACTATGGTCCCTACCTCTTATGGCCCCTAGGGAGGAGTTTAGACTACGATATCTTCATTTCATGGTCATGAGAGATCTCGGGCTTAATAGAGAGAGGTTTTGTGTTTCAGGGGAGTAGACCACTATTGCCAGGGAGTTGTTATTGAGAAAGGAGTTTGAGTTGAGGGGTATTTCTTACAGGTTAGTCTCATAAATCTACCGTGCATTAGGTATACCTCCCCCTATCGTTCTATCTCCACCTCTCATCCGTGTAAGGGTTCGCGGGTGTTTGGTGAGGTCCATGTGTTAGCAGATATATTGGATTCCATGGAGATGATCAAGTCGAGTTCGGAGGAGCAATTTAAGCCGAATAATTACGAGATCTAGCCTAAGGAGGAGGAGGAGCATGAATCTTAAGAGCAGCTTAAGGAGAAGCCAGGAGAGTAGGAGGGAGACCTCAAGGATGAGGGTTCTTACGTAGATATGTCTAATAGCATCTTCGACTCTAATGAGGACAACAATGACTCAGATGACCCATGCTGCGATCCATCCTAGTATCATTAGAGTTTAACTTATCTTACTCTATGTTCTAGGTTTTGATTCTGCTTGCATACGCAATATGGCTAGTGTAGGGTGATATTCTTTTTGCGCATAGTGTGTATATATGATATACATAGTTACGCTGACCTAACCAGCTATGATTAGGTAGGCTAACCTAACTAGCCATGGTGATGTAATCCACGTTTTCTTTGTGGGATTTAGGTGGATTTGGCTAGGCAGTTAATTCAAATTCATATGTATAGAAATGGGATAGACTGAAAACCTTAGCTAAAATGCTGGAAGTGCTATCATGATGTATTAAAACAATCTTTTGGTGATCTTTATATATGCATACATGCAAGCAGCGTTTGAGCTAAGATTGTGTTTTCCTTTTGAATGGCTATTATTTTGTCATAATATCATGAAAATTTAGATAACAATCTTTGTTTCTGTGATTCAGTATGTCGGACTAGAAATTTGAATAATAATGAAGGGAAGCTCAAGGGTCAAGTAACTAAGTGCTTGAGAACCCCCAACAAAACTTTTGTGGAGGTCCAACAGTGGCCCTTGAAGTGTCTTGTAGTATTGAAGGTCCGGGTCATTGGAAAACTTTTGGAAGCTGAATTGATGAAGAGGATTCCCCCTGCACCTCCCGAAGCCTCCCTAAACTTGATAAATTGGCTGATAGCGTAGCTAAACGTAACTCTAAGATTTATGATGGGAAGTTTCACCTTGTACAACTTGAGAAATGTATAGGGGAATGGACAAAATATCTGCAGTGGTTGAGGTACCTGAGTAGAAAAAGGTGAACATAGGGGCCTTTCACCTGGCTAGTGAAACATATATATCTAGTGGAGCACTATAAAAGATGAGTTATAGGGACCCAAGCTTACTTGGGCTAAGTTTGCCAAGAAGCTTAGGGCTAAGTTCTATCCAATTACAGTTCAACGGTAGAAGGAGAAGGAATCCAAAGAGTTTAAGATGAGCGTAATATGACAGTAATGCAATATGCCAGCAAATTCGTGGAGTTGTCGAGATTTGTTTTAAACTCTGTGGCTTCTAAAGGAGTGAAGATCAGAAGATTTGAGGAAGATTTAGTCTCTTATAATCAAAACTAATTGGCTGGTCAACTAATTCAAACCTACCAAGAGTTGTACGGACAAGCTGCTGAGGTGGAGCGAGTGAAGAGTGAACTGAGGGCCTTGAACCCAAGGAATCAGAAAAGGAACTGGAATGATCATAGGGCATCAGGCAAGAATGTAACCCATAAGAAATATTTGCTGACCTTACTAAGAGTCATCCAATAGAACCTTATAGGAAGTACTGCCGAATGAACCATACTACAGCAGAGTGTCGTGTGGGTACTAACAATTACATGTGGTGTAGAAGCCCTGATCACTTGATTGTCATTGCCCCAAACGCTAGAAGAATGTAGAAAAAGGAGTTGAAAGGCCACTGAGACCAGCATATTAGGGGACCCTACCCCTTAAACCTACAACGATAGCACAAGCTTACATGATGAATAATAAGGAAGCTACAGTTTTTGGTAAAGTTGTCATTGGAACTCTCCTTTTAAATTCGAAGCCATTTTTGTGTTCTGTTTCTGGTGCAACTCATTCATTTATATCTACTTCAATTGCATTGTAATTAAACTTAGAAAAAGATAAAGTGTGGGCCAACTATAGAATTCGTTTGCAAAATGCGTAAGTGATACAATGTCCTATAAGCATGTTCCTATTGTGATTGTGAATGTGATTTTCCCATAAATTTAATCCAGTTCAACATATCCAAATTTGATATAATATTGGGAATGGACTGATTGACTACTCATAGGGGAAACATAGATTGTAAGAACCTTAAAATCACTTTAAGGGATTGAGATGAGCAAATACCCTTTGTCCCATATGATTTGTTTAATCAATTGCAAGGAGTATGAGTGTTTCCAAAGATTGATTTGAGCTCTGGTTACCACCAGCTTATGATTAAGCCAGAAAACATTTCTAAAATAGCGTTCAAGACTAGATATAGTCATTATGAGTTTACAGTGATGTATTTCAGAATTACCAATCTCCCTACTGCATTCATGGATCTTATGAATAAGATTTTCAAGCGTTATTTGGACAAATTTGTGGTGGCATTCATAGATGACATTGTAATATACTCCAAGGACAAGGAGGAGCATGTCAATCATTCAAGGACGATGTTTCAAACCTTAAGGGAACACCGATTATACGCTCAATTAAGAAAGTGTGAGTTTTGGTTGACTAAAGTGGCATTTTGGGGCATGTAGGTTCCAAAGAAGGGATCAAAGTTAACCCACATAATATAAAGGCTATTCCTGAATGGCCTAGGCTAACTAATGTTATAGAACTAAGGAGTTTTCTTGGTTTAGCGGGATACTATAGGAGGTTCATAAAGGATTTTTCAAATATAGCGCCCCTACTAACCAACCTGCTGAAGAAGACGACCAAATTTGAGTGGTCGGATAAGTATGAGGAGGCATTTCAAAATTAAAGGTAGGGTTGTCAAACAGGTCAGGTCAGGTCAAATTTGTATTCGTGTCGAACTTAAACGGGTTGAAAAATCTACGACCTGAGCCTAACCCGTTTATTAACCGGGTTGAAAACCTTTACTTGTACCTGTTTATTTCTTAAACGGGTTGACTTGAAATTTACCCATTATCCTATTTAATATAAATAGGTCATGTTCAAATTATCCTGTTACCTGTTTATTCGCTTAATATTTTTACTAAAATATGATTATCGAGCATTATAAATCAATTTTTTTGACTTTAATATAGTATCATAATGCAACCATTGTCTATGATTCACAAGAACCACCATCACAAAACAAATATCAACTTGATTAAATCCCATATTTTCATAATTTTCTACGAAAAGTATATGGTAATTAGGTAAACTGATCAACTTATTTAATCCATTTAATTAAATGGATTAAATAAGTATTTTTTGTGTTAAAATTCTCAACCCGAAACTAACCCAATTAATTAAATGGGTTAAATATGTCAACCCATTTAATTAAACGAGTTGAAAATCTTTACCCAAACCCACTTAATTTCGTGTTCGGTTTGGATCGATAACCGTATCAGGTTAACTTTTGATAACCCTAATTAAAGGGGCGTTTAACCACAACTCCTGTTCCTACTTTGCCCTACAGGGGAAACAGTACACTATTTACAGTGATGCTACTTAGAATGGTTAGATTGTGTGATGATGCAAGACAATAAGATAATAGCCTATGCCTCCAACCAACTCAAATCTTATGAAAAGAACTACCGAACCCACAATCTAGAGTTAGTTGTGGTGGTTTTTTGCTTAAAAATTTGGCAACACTACGTGTACGGGGTGCCACGCAATCATTAGAGCCTATGGTATATCTTTACTCAAAACAAATTCAACCTAAAGCAATAACGATGGTTGGAGTTGCTCAAACATTATGATTTGCAAATTTAATATCATCCCGGAAGGGTGAATGTCATTACAAATGCATTAAGCAACAAGGTCAAGCATAGTCTAAACACAATTATAAGTACCCAACCTGGCATCTTGAGAATATGGGTATTAAACTTGTGTTATGAGGGTTAACAAATGGGTTGTTGTTAGCATTAGAGATGCAACCTTCGATGGTGGAAGATATTAAGGCAAGCTAAAAGGATGATGCTAAGTTAGAGCGACTTAGGCAAAATGTCCCGCAGGGGAAATCGTCTGGCTTCGCGATACATAAGGATTGAACCTTAAGGTTTCAAAACCGACTATGTGTTCCAAATAAGGAGAATCAGAAAGGATAGAGCTTGGTGCATCCAACAAGAACAAAAGTGTATAGGGGTTTGAGGAAATTCGTCTAATAGGATAACATGAATAAAGAGATTGCAGAATATGTGGATAAATGCCTGATGTATCAAAAAGTGAGGGATGAACATCAACGTCTAGTAGGCGAGTTGAGGCCTTAAAGATTTCTACCTGGAAATGGGATTCAATTTCAATTGATATTGTTATGGGTTTTCCCCTATCCAGATTAAAAAAGAATGTTATTTATGTCATTGTTGATAGACTTACCAAATCTACCTATTTTATACCAATTCATGATACTTAGGGTGTAAAGAGACTGACACAATTGTATGTCAAAGAAATAATCTGATTACATGGAATATCAAGGGACATAGTATCTGACAGAGACCAGAGATTTCAAGCTCGATTTTGGCAAGCCCTATAGAAAGCTTTTCAAACCAAGCTAAATTTTAGTACGTCATGTCATACCAAGGTTGATGGGTGGAATGAAAGAGTGAATCAAATCCTGGAGGATACGCTGAGAGTATATGTGCTGGACTTTTAGAGAAAATAGGAAGATTAATAAGCCTTGGTGGAACTTTCTTACAATAACAACTATCAATCCACCATTAAGATGGCACCTTTCGAGGAACTATATTAGAGGAAGTGCAGGACATCTCTGTGTTGGAGTGAACTGGATGAAGCATTAACCATAAGGCCTGAATTGATTCAAGAGACCACTAAGAAGATAAATAAAATCTAAGAACATATGAAAGTGGCCCAAAACCAGCATAAAAGTATGCTAATAAAAGGAGGAGTCCATTAGAGTTTCAAGTTGTTGAAAGTTTCTCCATCCAAGGGAGAGAGAAGGTTCAACATCCGTAGTAAATTGAGCCCTAAATATATCAAAACTTACGAAATTAATTATTGAGAAGTTAAACCCTATGCCTTATAGGTTGGATTTACCAGTAGAGCTTGAGCATATGCACAATATTTTCAGCATTTCACACCTCAGAAAGTATGCTTTAGGCCCAAATTATGTCATTGCAATAGAGTCTGTAGAGTTTGTCAAGAATTTGGTCTACGAAGAGCGTCTTATGCAAGTATTAGATTGCATGGTTAAACAACTTCAAAATAAAAGCATACCCCGGCAAAGGTTCTATGGACAAACCAGACTCCATATGAAGTCGCATGGGAAATGGAAGAAGATATGAGAAATAAATACCAATACCTATTTGAAGTAATGCCAATGTTTTTCCTTGAAATTTGCAAGTTTCGAGGATGAAACCTATTTTACGGGGGTAATGCTATAACAACCCAAACCTAAATTTTTTTTTCTAATTATCTTGAATGATCTTAATTAGGATTTAATTAAGTTGGGTAATGCATTTCTAATTTAGTACTTCATATATGTATATTTACTCATGCAATTGCAGATTGAATCGGCAGAGTGACCTCGATATAAAATTAAAGAACGCTCCATACTAACGAATGCAACACTATCAACAAATACCCAAATGATAGCTGGTTTAAAATTAGTCACATTTTAAAACTGGGTAATTATAAATGTATGAATGTAACCATAAAGCTATAATAATAATAATCTGTGAAATGAATAAAATAAAATACAAAGAATGAATTAATAGATGTAGAGAAAGGTTGTAATTTTGTTAATTATACTTCCCATTAATGGCACAAAAAGGGTTAACCCAAATTTTGGCCTAAATAATTCCATATTGGGACAGAAAAGAAAGAGATGAAAAATGTTATAAAATCTAGAGGAAATACTCAAATACACAAAAAAATATATAAAACAACCTAAATAAGACAAATCAAGTTAATTAAATCCGAATAACCCTCTTTCCTAGCCAAACTAAACCCCTAACCCTCCCTTGCCTCGCAACCCCCGATGCGTGTCTCTCCCTCTCTTCTGCAGCCAGAAAGCATTGATCTATCATCGGCCATGCCGTCGCCGACAGCCAACGAGGTAGCCACCACCTCCTCACCCCTCTTCTTGCTTCGGTCTATTAGAGTGATGAAGGTGAAAAACCCTAAGCCCTTAGATTAATTTTTATGGTTTTTGTTGTTTGATTTTTGTGGTAAATATTGTTTTTAGATTAAATGAATGTACAATGTGTAGTTTTCTTGAATTTTGAATGCTTGGATTCAGTTGGTGGTATTGAAAGTTGAAGAGTGGTGATGGATACATTAGGATTTGAGGATTATATAGAAATTCAAGCTCGATTTCAATGCCTGGATTGTGTTCATATGAATTTTAATGATAGGTAAGTGGGACCAATGAAGTATATGTGTATATGATGTTGCATTGTGTGCGTCTCATGAACATGGATGCCAAGTGAGGTTGATGGAGGAGATGGAAAGGAGGGAAGATATATTAACTTAAAAGTTTTGAAAATTTATTAAAGTAGGGTGAGGTTTGAATTGGAGAGCTCGCAAGATTAGAATGTTAAAAGAGCATGTTTTTTACTAATGATGATAATGATTTTGGGGTTAAAAATGAAAAGGGAGAAAAGGAAGTAAGTAAGTTTTTGGGGGTCTGAAATTCCTTAGATTACTATGCATATATAGGTTAATTTAAAATAATGAAATGGTGTTTAGTAGGCAATTAGACTAATGAAAGTGGTTGCAGTGTGATGTAGTTTGAGGTGGAGGAAAGAATGGAGGGAAATGTATTGTTTTGAAACATTTGAGACGATTATTTTTAATATAAATTTTGGAGTTAACTCATCAATTATTGTTAGCGTAAATTTGGGAATTTGTTCGGGGATTTCGATGAGGTAGTATACAAACTATTATATTTGTTGTGGTGTAATTAAAGTACTGACAAAGCTTAAGGTTTGTTCTCGAATTAACTAATAAGCTTAAGGCTGTGGATGACCTAATGACTACTTACCTGTTTGGGACTAGTGAGGAAGATGGGAAGAACACCTCTCGATTTGGGACATGAAATTGTTTACTTGACATCGAACCTAAACCTAACTACAAACAATTATTCAATCGTAACGGAGACCAACAATAGTATTCTTATTAAAGAAATAATAACAACAACATAATAATAATAACCATAATAAGAAGAATAATAATAATGTTGATATTAATAAATGTAACAGTAGTATTAGCAAGCTTCCAATAATGATGACAATAAAATAATAATAATCTTGATAAAGGTAACAATCGCAACGATGAAGTTTACAATAATAACATTGTTGGAATTAATAAAAAAAGAGGTGAATTATGTCGTTATACCATTATAATATAAGCGACAACCATGATAATGATATCCAAAAGAAAGAGTAGAATCAGGGAAGAGTAGAATCAACTTAGGTGAGCAATGATGAAAGCATTAGTGGTTAAAAGAAGAGATAAAAGATTTTTGAATTACTTATTAAGCCTAAAAATGTAATAAAATTTATCTAAACCCGTACTAATCATAAAATTCTATATTTGGAACACAAACATAACTATGTCTGTCATTTCAAGCTATAAAGAACATTTTGCATTAAAAAGGAGAGACATTTTAAAAACCAGGTATGTATATTGCGTGTGCTCTTTGAAAACTCACACGCTTTTCAAATTGTAAAGAATTCATGTAATATTCTTGTAATAAAACATTTAATGTAGTGTTTTGTCACCTAAATTAGTAGCCCCATTAGTTAAGGCCTTACGCTCTTCAGTTTATCTGTGCAACTGCGGTTCAGGCTTTTCGATCAGTCTAAGAGGTGTGCACCTATCTCAAAGAGCACTCCATACGTCAACAAGGGTTCCAATTCCAGATAATAACTGACAAAGCAGCTTTAATCACATTCTCTCCCTCTTGTTTTACAACTGAAGTGTTTTGAAATGTGCGTGTCCAACTGAACTGAACACAGTTTATTTTACAGTATAGGGATATACATACTGAGCTTAGGCTCATCATTCGAATGTTTTCATTTTTTTGTTTTAGGTAAGGAATCAGTGAATAACCCTCCTCCTAGCAAGCTAGAAGACGGCAAAACACGGATGAGGGTTTGTAGTATTTTGCTGAAAGTTAGCTAGCTAAATGCTCATAGTGGTTAATAGGCTAGCACTTAGAAAAACTTGTCACTTGTATAAATTTTAGGACAAATTGTCGACTGAAGTGTTTAAGAATACTTTACTAATTTGTAAGTTGTATTACCAATTAAATAGTTTGATGAATGCACTTTCGTATCCCTAATCTTTGGTAGACTTAATGGCTGTGAGAATGATAGGGAGTAGTTTGTAGTTCCAAGTAGCCTTGCTCGGTTGCGGGGCGGCAGTTACATTCAGGTTATCATATTAAGACTTCCACTACAATCATAGGTAACAAGTTATCAAATTAAGATACTTAGGTAATTAGGAATTGGGGCTGTTACATGCAAGTAAAAAGAGTTTTAAAACTGAACATAAAATCCATACCATATACATACCATGGATCTAATTTGATTGCAACATTTTGATTGAGTCATATAAACTTATTGTTGAATTATTTCCAATCAAACTTAATTAAACTAATTGACCAAAAATCAAAATATTACTCTCTTGCACTCTAATTGAATCAACAACCTCGATAAAACTTGCGCCAATGGGTGAAAAATATCTAGAGGTTGGTGCATACTTGATAAATATGCAACAACAAAGTTTCTTCATTAAAGCTCCTGATCGACAAAGTGACAATCAATCTTGATGTACTTAGTCATCTTGTGAAACAACAACTTTTTGGTAATATGTATGGCAAGTTGGCTATTGCAAAACAACTCCATTGGATCCTTCTAAAAAATACTAAAAGTGGCTAGCATATATAGTTTTTAATCAAATTAACTTGCTAGTGGAGGCCGAGTACCTATATTCTACCTCAATAGATGACAACACGTAGTACTTTGCTTGTTCATCTTCCATGACACTAGTGATAGTGCAACAAAGTATCCGATGAGTGACCATTAAGTAAGGGGATGAGCTCCCTAATTTGAATCACAATAGGCATCAATTGGTAGGTCGCTATCATTCCCTAAAAGAACACTTTAACGAGAATAACTTTAGTGTATCATGGCAATCTCTATGTTGCATCCACATGCTTAATTTTCAAAGCTTGGCTTGAATTAAGACAATGTACGAAATGCATATCTAACTTTTGGGGGAGTAGTGCTCAAAAGCCTCTGTATATGATGCAGAACATGATCCTTAATCTGCCAAGATGAAAGATGACAAGGAAGATGATCACACCAACGATGCTTCTTGTGGATTTAATCTCAAACAATCAGTAAAATTATGAGTTTTAATGCAAAGCATGATACAAAAGATAGATAAAACACTTCCCACCAAGCTCTTCTCTTAAAAGCTCATAGCCTCCCAAGAAAAACTCTAAAGGAAAGATTCAAAACTTTCCACTAAATTTCCCTTCTAGCCACCAAAGAAGAATTCTAAAGGAAAGACTTGATTTACCACTCTTAATTAAAGAGATAAAGATGCAGAGATTTTAGTAAGAGAAAATGGCCATATGTCTTTTCATTTATAATTCAACTCAAGCTTGATTTATAAGGAGGCATTGGGGCCTATAAATACCAAAATGCGGAGGGGGGGTTAGCGGTTACAATAGTGAGGCAAGTGTACTAATAGGAGACTACACATTATCTTAGAATAATAAGTCAAATTACTAAAATAATTACAACTAAGGTGGGTTGTCTTTTTCAAGGATTCATCATCTATCTTCTAAGAGCTTTAGAAGGCTCTACCCCACTGATGGAGGTGCCTCCACTTGAAGTTGTCTTCCTTGGTGATTTTATAATTGCCTTGTGCTAATTAATCTCAAAAATAATATATGTATCCTCCTCAATGAAGACCAATTCCAAATTAGTCCAAAACTAGAATTTTGTTCACACTCCACATAATTAGGTCATTTCTCCGAATATTGAAATCCAATGCCTAATTTTATCTTATGGGGCTAAAATAAAGATCCTAATAAATCACTAAAACTCAAGCTTGCTTCGTTTGGGATTTGCTTGGTAGGATTTGAACTTGACCCCAATTCAGTAAGTTTATCAAGTAAAAACCAATACTGTTGTAAAGAAGTTTTCACAACTTTAGGGAATTTAAATGCAAACAACTACTGAAAATATTTACATATCCTAATATTAGACTCTATCATCTTTCCAACAAGCCATAGATCATTAATTTTTGAGACTATTTGATATGTGAAACACCATGACAAAGTGGGTTTATGTGCTGAAATTTTGGTGATAAGTGTCTTTTGGGGTAGATGGGATGATCTACATGCCTTGGTGCAAGGTCTAGCAGATTTGATATGTACCAGTATAAGTCATGAGATCTGCTGGTATGATTCACATCATTACTGATTCCCGAACATAGCTAGTGATTAACTTGAAATCGGCCTTTATAATGGTAGTAATGTTGGAAGAGGTAAGATTGTCGATATTTGGATCTCACCAGACTCTACGAAAGCTGTATCTACAGTGGGAGTTGTCATTGTTGCTGTCATTGTTGGGAACTTGCTCCCAATGGGCACACTCATAAATAATTTTCTAATGCGTGTTTTCACTTATAAAGAAAGAATCTCTTTGCTCCACGAGCTGGTTCATTTTCCAAAAAATATTTAAGGCACCCAAGATCTTTGATGCAAAATTTGTTGTCAATATAAGCCTTAAGTTTTGCTATAATAGCCCAAACCTATCTCATGTTAACTATTTTAGTTAATTTCAATTTAACTAAGTAAGGTGATGCATTTCAATTTAGTGTTTGAAATATCTGTGAGCTCATAAGTTGAGACAATGAAGTGACCTCGAAAGAAAGTTTAATCATGCTTCGTATAAAATCATTTTGAACTTATAAATATATAAAAATTAGCCCAGTCATAAAAAGTTATAATTCTTCACCCATGTTATATAAATGAATCCCTAATGTAACAAAAAAATAGAAAAGAAAAAAATGCAAAGAACACATTGACCAATATGGGTGGAGCTTATAACTTTCTTCCAAATAAACTATGACAATACCAAAAAAATTAGCCCAAATATTAGTTCCAAATATCTAAAAGTTATAAGAGCGAATTGCTTTTATCAGGAAAAAAAAAATGAAAATGGTCCAAAATATAAGAAATATCTAAGTTTAGGGGTGGATTAAATCCAACTCAATGAAATAAAGATGATTTTGTTTTACAAACCACCCCCCTTCTTCTTTCCTTGAACACGAGCCCCTATTTAATCTACTTTTAGTAATCCCTCTGTTTTCATGCTACCAACCTTCACCAAGCTACGCTGCCCATCACCATGCTACTGGCGCCGTCTTTGGCCATCATGTCGCTGCCAGCACCGCAACCTCCTCCTCCTACTCTCTCTCACTTTGTCATATTGAGTGATTAGATAGGTGAATCCTAAGCCCCCCCAATTTGATTTCATCTTATTACTTCTCAATTTGGTTAGTAAATGTGTTTTCTAACTTGGGTGGGTTATAGTTTGTGTGAATTTAGAGTTTATTAATGTAATTTTTAAGGAATTGGGTAAGTTGATGTGTGGGTGTTCATGGAGGAATTAGGGATTGAACATGAATTGTGGGTCTGTGCACTTGTAAGCTGAGCATGTTGAATTTTAAGGAATTATATGTGTGTTGTGAATGAAATTAAAGGTTGTGTGTGGATGTAGATGTTTGCCACAGGAGGAGTGGGGTAGAGTGAGGTTGAAGATGGGGGATGGAGGGAAATATAATTTTGGCATGATTTCTTTTGAAATAATATAAATCTTGGTATTATTATAAGGAACCGAAATGTGTTCCTATATGAAATTTGTGTGGGAATGTTGAACAAAAGCATGAGCATGATAGATTCTAGATGTTGTTGTTGATGAATTTAAGTATTGATCATACGTAAGGAGATAATTGGAGGTTGAATTTTGTCTGAGTGAATTAAAAATGACATGCTCTTTTGCAATCTAAACCAAATAAATAAAAATAGAAGTTTACTTGAGGCCTTAAAGGTAAATACGCTTCAACTTGGAACCGGTAGCATACGGTTGCATTGAAAATAAAACCAGACCCACAACCTCTTTACTGATAAATCGCTAAATTATAAAGGGGTGGTTGTTAACTATATTGAGACCAAGAAAGGATAATAGTGACAATGACAGGAAATACCAAAACTGGTAATAATAACAATAATACTTTTATTAGTAATCATAATAATAACTAGAATGATTGCTTAAGAAGTACCGTCATCGCATTTGCGTTATTACTCCCCCACCTCTAATTGTTTAAGTGTAGACTACTCTTGGCCAAATTAGTAGTATGTCACCGCTTGCTACTCAAAGTACGTACAACTCTTACCCCTCATCTGTGATTCATTGTAATTTATGTTATTTAAAGTAATTAGGTCTTATGTTTGTTACCTTTGTTTTCAAAGGATTTTCAACTTCTAAAATATTTTCTTAAAACTTTTTGTGTCGGTCTATTGGAATTGGTTTCTCTACAAGCATCTATGTCTGTAGATGTAAGGTTGCCTACATCTAAATCTCCTTAGACCCTGTAAAAGCAGGACTGACACTGAGAGTTATTATTATTGTAATAATAACCAGAATAATAACCATGTTAACAATGAGGATAACACAAACAATAGTAATGCAACAATAACAATAACAATAAAGGAAGGGCTCAATATACTAAGTTAACAAGGAACAAGAACTGCAACTCAATTATGTGTCTAGTTACACGATAATGAAGTGTTAATAATAAAAAGAAAAATGTCAAGTAAAATTATGGACTACGTACTAAGGACGTAATTAATAAGAATTATCTGAAACTCTACTAACCACAAAAATATATATTTAGAGCAGAAATGAGACCGTTTCCGTCGTTGTCAAGCCTTGAACGAATATTTTATAAAAGGGGAGAGATTTTAAAAACTTCATGTACGTTTATTGTTTGTACTCCTCGAAAATCCATATGTTTCTAAACATTATATACATTTCATGCAATATTTGTGCAACAAATCAATTGAAAGGAATGTTTCGTCACTTAAGTAAGTGGCCCTATCGGTTATCAAGCATCAGCGCTTATGCCCCTTAGTTTACCCGCGTGGCTTTTGTTCAGGCTTCTCGATCGGCTTGAAAGGTGTACACCTACTTCGTGATCACCTTAGACGTTAATAAGGGTTTCACTTCCAGATAATAACTGACAAAGCAGTTTTACACAAGTTTTCTCCCTCTCCTGTTTTCGAATTAAAATGAATTGAACTGTGGGCGCCCATTGAAATTGTTCAAAAAGTTTTTATTTTACAACATGGGGATAAATATACTAAACTTGGGCTTTTTTTTAAATTTTTTTTTTTTTTTTTGGGTTTGTTTTATGCAAGTAGTGAACAGTCATCTCCCAAACAAGCCTTAGCGAAACAAGAAATAGAAGCAATGTTGTGCATCTTCACAGTTTGATGTCGTTAGTCGCTCACAACGATGATGGCATAACATGAAGACTCGACAAAGTTTAAAGGACGTGCCTGGTATATTCAGAATAAGCATGCCTGATGAAGGGCTCAGGTGATATGCATGTAGTTGTAGTATACTTATCTTACAACCTGAATTCTTGATCAAGTTTGAACTTGCACACGTGGAAGTACTGTTATTTAAATTACTCAGTTCTTTTAAAGCCTTGTCTGAGTCATGGCGGTGGTAATACCTCCAACAATTAAACCTTCTGCAACAACCATACGTATAAATAATATTTAAGTTAATTAGGTAATTCGGCACTAAGGGCATTACAATTGCTCATAACTTGGGATAATTAATAGCCAGATTAAATCATCTATATCAACTAGGAGTGGCAAAGTCAGAAATTTCAAAGAGTGGTATCGGAATCAATTGGACACAATATAAAATTCAACAATAGTCATAAACCTAGAATTAATCTACAAATTAAGGAATTAACCTAGAATTGAAATTAAACCTAAAAAATTTTTAAAAATTAGAATTGAAATTTGCAAATAAGCTCACAACTCAAATCATAAAAACAAATTAATCTACACATTGAAGAAGAAACTTTAAAATTAGACCTATACATGAAACAAATTTGGAATTGAAATTGGCAGATAAATAGACAAGTCAAATAATAGAAATAAATTAATCTATAATCAAAAAATTAAGTATCAAGTTCAAGTCAATTAAAGCATGTAAACTAGTATTAGTAAAAGGAGAACTCGCAAATATTAAGAGGGGAAGTGGGCTGATGGGTCGTGGCTATGGGTTGCTTGGTGTCTGTCGGGAGTTGGGCTGGTGAGCCGCAACTGAGCAGTCTTACATGGGGCCGATAGGGGTTGGCGCTTGCAATTTTGGTGGTTGCATGTGGGCGGGGGGTTGGGGTATTTGGACAGAACAAAATGTGTGTCGAAGGCTGAGGCGGATTAGAGGGGGGACGTAACCCTAAGGCAGAAAATTTTAAAAAATAAAACAGTAATGAAGGGGTTGAACTCTCGAATGTAGGGAACCAACCAAAGCAAAGAAGTTTGCATTCCACTGCTAAGTCAAGCACAATTTCATGAAAACGTTTAGCTCATTGTGTTTTTATATTAAGCTTTTAGCTTTTCTAAATTTCTACCACATATAAATTTTTTTTAGAGGGGCGTCGGCTGATCCCACTTCTACCACACTGGATCCGCACCTGTCAACTAGTAGAGGAAGAAACACAACTTCCTTTCCATATATGAACAAGGAGTCGTTTGCATAAGATTTGACAAAACCATATTATTTCAATTTAATTCAACTTCGTAAACCATTGTTTGGGTGCTTGTCATAGTGTATAGAGATATTTTTTGAGCTTACAAGCCTTGGTTGGCTAGCTTGATCATAATCCAGATGCAACTTCATATAAACCTCTTCGATAACATCTCCATGTAGAAAAGCATTGTTGACGTCCATTTGATGTTGTTCCCAACCCTTTGCTACTACCATGAAAGAAATGTCTACATAGTAGTTATTTCTACAACAGTGAAAGTCTCGTTATAGTCAAATTTAGCTAGCCAATGACTTCTACATATCACTAGCGGAGCTCGCCGAAATTATATTTTACTTAGTAAACCACTTGCAACTGATAGGTCTCACTCCTAGTGGGAGCTCTTCTAGAGTCCAAACTTCATTTTCCTCTTAGGCACGAATCTTTTCCAATATTACCTCTCGATTTTGGATCTTTTATTGTCTCATGGTAACTCTTGGGCTCTCTAGAAAATTTTTATGGGAAGAAAAAAAAATTATTATATGCGACATATATAATTAAGGGTTATTGGACACCATAAATCCAAAGTTTGGAGGCATTGGACGTCATTAATCCCAACTGGAAAATTGTACACGATTGTTCTTCATTAATCCCAACTGGAAAATTGTACACGATTGTTCTAACTTTGACGCTATTTATTTGGTTTGCACCAGCAGCGAGTCCAACTCGGTGGTTTGGTGATGGGGCATGGTCAGGTGCACACATGAACGGTGGTTAGGCTAAAAGTGAATTTTTATTTTTTAATGACATGTTATACGTCTTTAATTTTGATGGTTTCTTAATAACTATTTTGTGATTTTTAGCATAGTTTTTGAGGTTTTTTTTTCTCCTTTCTTAAGTTCATCTAAATATTCGTAAAATATTAAAATTGGTTTAAAATATAAACATTTTCTTTCTCATTCCTCCTCCTCCACTCTCTTAGCTCACCCTGCCCACAACCCAGAATGCAACACCCCCGATAGACCTGACAGGTCCTAGTCATCACCAAAGTCACGGTGATCTTAGACAAGGGTACATTCGGATTCACCTTTCGGCAGCGAACCTCCAGAGCTTGTTTGTGGCAGTTTTTCGCTGTAAGTCCCTGCGAGTACAACTCGTGTCTTTCTCCACTCCCATTGTTCAGTTGTTGCAATTACAGCGAATTCAACCAAGAACATAAGGTCGAGAAGGCTCCTTCATCATCGATGAGTAGTCTCGTGGTGCATTGTAGATGGAAAATCAACGGCCTCCAAGATGCTAGGGCTTCGATGGGTGGTGAGGACATAGAGAGCAGCTCAAAAATGGGCTGTGGGGCTCAAAATTAGCATGTTGGTGGCCGCAAGACTATGGCGAGTGTAGCCCTCGCATTGCTGAACCCAAGCGTCCCGGATTGTGCGCTGGCTCGTCGGGTTGGATTCACTGAGGGGTTTGGTAAAAAGGAGAAGAGAGAAAATTTTGGGGGAGGATGTTGTGGGTGATGTGGCATAATTTGGTTGGTTATGTATGTCATGTGGCATGCCTCTTTTGATCATTTGCAATTCTCATAAAATTGAACATTTTTGAAAATTCAGTATTAACTTCCATAAAAAAAACAAATATAAAGTTAATAGAAAGTAATAAATATCAGGTTTATAAAAAATGAACATTATATGTTAGATAAAAAATGATCTGGATTTTTATCAAAATGAATATTAAGTTTATGTGTGCTGATGTGTCATTAAAAAATAAAAAAATTGGCTTATAGCGCAGCCACGATCCATGTCTGCGTTTAGCCATGCCCCTTCATTAGACTACTCAGTTGCACTTGGTGGCGATGCAAGGAAAATAAATAGAGTCAAAGTTCGAAGCAATAATATCCAATTCCTCAATTAGAACAAGTGGCGTCCAACACCCCCAAACTCAAAATTTATATCGTCCAATATCCCTATAATTAACTATGGAAATAAGATATGTCAACAAAAACTAATACAAGGAAGAAGTCCTATTTTCTAATACTTAGAAGTTTCTATACTGCTCATTTGGTTTTACTTTAATTTTCTCAAGATGCTACACGTACAGTTTGTTGAAAATAGTATTGCTTACCAAGCATATTATGATCCAACATAGGATGAGAACTTAAATTCATTTTCATTACTGTATTTTTGGTTTTTCCTAATTAACATATTTTTCTTTGTGTTTGTCACACATGTATTATGAAAATGTGCACGTATTCCAATGAAATTTGCGATGGAATCCATCAGAGATTCCATTATCGAGATGGCTTTTTCTTCATGATTTTGAACATAAATCCACAAAATGTATTGGAAATTCAATCGCTCGATGAGTTTATCGGAAATTCTGTCTGGATACCATTGTAAACAGATAAATCCGTCGGTAAATAGGTTGAATCGATTGAAGTTTCCATCGAAAATTATTGCAACGCATTAGAAATAAGGCATTTTTTGGTTGTACTAGTTTACATATCTTTGATCATGTATAATAACTCAATTGTTGGAAGCCTTATGCTATCCATTTTTCCAAGTAAGGCTTCATTTTCCATATATCATATTGCTTCCTATAACACCCCCAAAAAAAAAAAAAAGTGTGTTAGCTTTCGAAATTTTCATCAAATAGTTTTCTTTGATAATAATAAATTTTTTGTTAAATAGTTGGAAACGATTAGTTTCTGAACAAGAAGAGAATAAGGGTGATTAGACAATCATACAAAGTTGGGCCTACCACTATTTATACAAAACATAGAAAGTTGAACACTTTGGTACCTTCGGTTTTGGTGCATGAATTGGTTGGTCCAGATTTTAGAAAAATTAATACTTTGGTACCTCCATTTTTGAGAAAAATGACTTCCTAGTCCTTTTTATTATTATTTTGGCCCCTAAACTTTTAGGAATTGCATAAACATTCCAGAATTGGACAAATATGCAAATAAACTATTTTTAAGGTTTTTTAAGAAATATGCTTGTTTTAAATTATTAACCTTCTTATAATGACTTTACTAATACTAGTTACCACAATCAACTACTTATATCATAAATATTATACCTTCTGTGGTTATACGCCCACTATGCTTAGCAAAATGATTAAAACCTAATTAGAAAGTTTCGACAGTGACTTGAACTTAGTCGCCACCGAACTCCGACGTTTCTCTAACTTCTGGTTTACAGAGATTGCTAATTTCAACCACACTTTTCTTAGGTTAGGTACAGCACAGATTTATTTTGTTTTCTACCTCAGACCATAATCACTACTCAAGTTTTATATTTTAAAGGATAGTGAGACTTTAATCAAGAAATTATAATATTTAAGACATAAGGTTCGATTGAATAACATTCTCTATTGGGAAACTTCTTTTATTGAAAGGTTGAAAGCTGAAATATTACAATGTAAAGATTGAAGAAAGACTTAAACTACTAAGATCATCAGAGATGCTTGCTCATAGAGAAATCAAAAATTTCGGTCGACGTTTCTTTTGCTTAAGTATGCTCAAATGACTGTGTCCCTTCGCAGGACTCAGTCTCTCCTTTTATAGAGTGTCTGGAATACATAGGATCCCCTAACAGCTACAGTACACACTGATTTTACATATGGCTATAGTTACATTCACATGACTATAGTAGATTACCTTATTTTATAGGCCTGTCACTTGTCAAAATAGTGCAATAATGGGACAACCACTTTTCATAGTATTTTAATGCAGACAAGACTAGTCATCATTATTGATATTCTGCATGCTGTCTTCTCTAATAATGTCTTCCAACCTATTATTATCCGAATAATCATCAAAATCTTCATCTAGTTGAAAATGCCCTGGATCCCATTTTTCAAATAATTTATGAAGATATTTCTTTCCTTTTTCTGATAAGAATTTTCCTACTCCAATATCAAAAAGATAATCAAAGATATCTTTTAAAGTAACTCCTTCTACTTTCATATATTTGCTGAAGTCAATAGGATAGATGAAAGTAGCATTTCTGCAGTGCATGAGCATTACTTCTTGCTCGATATAATTCTAATATTTGATGGTAAATATTGGAAAAACCAATGACTCTTGCTAAAGCAGGATAAGTGACAAACTCATGTCATTATGGAAACCATTCTTGTTATTGATATCTGGAATTGTCTAGATCAGCGAGTCGAATCGGATAACGGGTTGGTTTAGCTTTTCCATTTTCATACTCAATTAATGCACAATGTACCTCCACATATAGGCATCTAATGTGTGGTACTTTTGTTAGTTCATCAGGAGATGTGAGAACCCAATGGATCCTTCTGAACATGCATTATTAAAATTTAGTTAGTCTTAAGAAAAACGGGTACTTCAGATCTGGAATTTTCATGAGGTAAATTATCATTCCATATTATCAGGCTTTCATGACTGGGTCATTTGAAAAGATTGAATTTGCTGAAAAACTAACATGACTAACTCCAGATCTATCAAGAAAGCAGATTCTGGTAATTTAGAAATAATTATGATAATAGTCGATGCATGTTGCACACGACTTATTGAGTCATTTTTCTTAAACATGAGAACTTATTTTTTATCGGGTATCATAAAGACACTTTAGGTAATTAATTTGTAACTTTCAAAGGAAAAATCTTTGGGCTATTATATAGGCAGAAGATAGCAGATGAAAATATGATATACTTTTTGCATGAATTTTCAAAATATCCCTAAGAATTTTACTAGAATACGAAACCCCTTCTAGTAGTAATGGTATTTTCTTTTGGATTTCCTCCTTTTTGGCAAGAGGTCTACTATGATAATCACCATTGGCACGCTCGTGAGCTGAACTATCTACCAAAAAATACTTTGATCCCTATACATGTTCAATAGAGAATGGCAACTGATTAAGCCATAATTGCCAATGCAGGAATCGCCCTTGTGCTTGCATATTTGATAAATTCTTTTGCACAAAACTAAGTAATCGTTTGCAATCAGTTCAAATAAGAAAACGCTTTGGGGCTAAAAAGTTTAAGAACTTTTCAATTCCCCTTATGATCACAAGGATTTCTTTTTGTATAGGGGGATTGTTGCATTCTGCCTTATTAAAATTTCAACTGCAATATTTGCGGAATTTTTTTCTTCTTTGATTTTGAGTAATGCACTCCAGTGCTCATTGCTGGCATCTGTCTTAAGAATTAAATCATCTCCTTCATTAGGTAAATTAAGAACAGGAAGATTTTTACACCTTTTTTTTGAAGTTTGTAGCAATCTTTGAATCACTAGGGGTCCATCTCCAACTTGCTTGTTTCTTGAATTTCTACTACAATGGATTTCTCAATTTAGTTAAGTTTTTAATGAAATCTGAAGCATAGATAAGGCATCCAAGAAACATTTCTAACTACTTCCTATCCTTAATCCTTTCAAGGAGATTTTCTATTTTTTTTTTTCAGAATATGCTTTTGTAGAATGATTTATCCAACTTTTTATCTCTAGACCTAAAAACTCAATCTCTTGTTCAATATAAATGCATTTGTTTTTACCAAGTATAATATCATGATCAATGCATCTTTGGGTGACAATTAGGACATCATCTTTGTGATGTTCTATGATTTTGGAAAAGACAAGAATATCATCGATGTAAACTAAACAATAATGATTAAGGTCTTTGAAGATGTTATCCATTCTTCTTTGAAATATTTGCGGTACATTTTTAGGCCAAATAATATTACTATCCGCTCATAATGTCCTTGTGGGGTGTTAAATGCAGTTAAAGGAATGTTTTCTTCATCCATTTTTATCTACTAGTATCTGTTTTTGTAGTTTATTTTCGAAAACCAAGAGGCTCCTTAAATTTTATTGAAAAGGATTATTTTATTAGGAATATAATAATTATTAAAGATAGTATTATCATTAAGTGTTTTGCAATTGATTACCATTCTGTATTTTCCTCTTTTTTCTTCAGCATGATTCCTTACGATAAAAGTGGACTAGTATGAGGACTCTTGCTATTCCTTATTAATCCTTTATCCAAAAATTCGTGGTTTCTTTATCAAATTCTTGAATATCCTAATGTGTATACACTATTTGTTTGACTTGGATAATATTATTGGATTTAACAAATTAATTTTTACAAATGCCTTATCTTTATCCATAAATTTTAGAGGATTATTAGGGTAGAGTTCTTTATATAATTGCTTTTGTTATTCAGTAATCTGCTCTTTAATAAATAACTCAAGTAGTGAGATTATCAACGCTATCTCAAGTTGTGCAGGTATTATCTTCTCACCATGCTGGCTGCATATAAACTCAATTTTCTAATGAGTGTAAGCCTTACTTAATTTTTCAATAGAAACTAAGTGACTATTAATTGTGAATGTTATTTGATTTATGCTGCATGTGCATGGAGAACATAGTATCTGAAAATTATTGCCAATAATTATATCATGAGAGGGTTTATCAGTAGCCCATAGAACTGGTATAATGCATTGGACTCCACCTAATTTTATGGATAACCCTTCTATTGCCCCGTTATGACTCATAATGCTATTATCCGCTGTCCTTACTTGTAAAGGATTCATGGCTTTTTTCTACATAAATTCTGGAAATAATACTCTCTTTTCAAAGCATACAGAACAACGAATATCTCTATGCCCACATAAATCATATTTACTATATCCCTCTAAACATACCTTTATTGGAACATAGATGCTATTAGGACTGATATTGGTAACTTCATAGCATATTTTGACTAATTTGAATTCGTCGATCGGTTCACTAATAGTTTTTATTTTGTACCCAATGATTTTTCCATCTAGACTCATACTTCGGCCTACACTATGTCTTTTGGGTTCAAAACTCATTCTACTTATTTTATTGATCATGCTAACTGTATCATCTTCTTTAAGCTCTTCTTTAGTTTATGCAGACCCTTCACCCCATTCTGATCTTGCACTCATGCTCCTTAATAACTGGGGTTTAATGATAATTTTACCATTCTCATCAATTTTTATCACATTTTTCTTATTGATTTTTGTAGGATTGGTAAAACTAGATATATATGAATGATCAATCTTGAGCTCCTATGAATTGGATTTTATCCTCTAGATCTTTTACATAAGGGTAGGACTTTCAATTTTTTCTGACTCTGTCATTGTTACCTTAGCCTTTAGATCTATAGTATCAGCTAATTTGTAGATAATTTTGTAAAATATCCTTAATGGGTATCATCCTCTTTTTATATCTATCCCAACTGTTTTTATTTTAAGAGATAAAAAGTTTTTAGCAAATTCAACTTTTAAGGCTTACATAACATTTAGGTCGACAATTGAATCTTACTGATTCATTATATAAATTGATTTTAACCCTATGATAATTTGATTATTAAATTTGGTATATCAAATATCACAGAGTAAAGTATAAAGATCAATATCTTTACCATAATATTATAATAGAGTGATTTAAACTTGGACACTTTCAACATGGATATACCTATACTTTATATCTTTGTTATGCTTAAGAATATTTTTCTAATTAATGAGATTAAGTTTTCCCACATTATATTCAGAGCCTTTTATTTCTAAATTTCCTTCCATCATTTTGCATACGTCCTTACTCTTCAATTGAAAGATCGACTTTTTACAGATCATGTCTTTCTGAATTATGGGAATGACCTAATCTCTTTTGACTTCTTCATTCTCATTGTCTATAACAAACTCCTCTCTTTGAAGATCACCAAGACTAATTGAGCTACTTTCCATCATATGACTGGTTTTTTCATGAGCACTTTCTTCATATTTATTGTCCAGTATAATTTCAAAATTTCCTTTGTTGTTATTTAGAGCGAGGTCTAATGTCTCTTCCTCACTAAGCTCAAAGTAATCTAAGCTACCCCAAGATTTCAATAAGCTTGCTATTGTTCATATTTTTACATTCATTATTATAATGTCTTACGTACTTCTCCGCATGCCTAACATTTGCTGTTGTTTTTCTCTGCAGAACAATAAATGACTTTTCTTAAAAAAATTTCGTTTTTTAGGACTTGGTTTGTTATAATTTTTTTTTTTATATTTTTCTCCCCTTTGCTTGTTATAGCTCTTTTAAATTTCTTATAAAATTTTCTTTTTTTTTTCTGCTTTCAAGTTCCTTTCCCAATGGGTAAGGAGAATCCCAACAGGCTAGAAGTTGCTTCTTAATCTTCTTTTGCTTCTGGAGATCAGCACATTGATTATTGGCCCATTTTCTTAAATAAGAGATCCTTGAATCAAGCGTATCAATAACATCTATTTTCTCAAGCCGTGCAATGTACTTTTCATTAATTGTAAAATTTATCAAATATGGTAATTTGTCATGGAGCATACCAAGATTGGTTTCCTTATGCTCAATTTTGTAATCATATTGACTAAATTCAAACATAATTTTTCAGATACCTTAAATCCCATAATTCTATATTATTAATATTTCTTTGTCATTCTCTTGCTTTTTCTTCATAATCAAGTTTCACTCCAATGAATTTAGTTTTAATTTCCTTACATGGATTTTTCAACATAGTAGCTGTTGTTTCCATTATTCTTAATGTATTTTTACCATCTTAATTTAATGAATCTTACCAGTCAGTTGCAATGTTAGAAAAACTATGTTCGATGCAGTTTAGAAAATTTACAGCAGTCCGTGTAGTATTTAGGTATGAGACACTATTCATTTCTCTTTTCCAATGCTCAAATATTTATTCTCTATTACAAGTTTCATTGATGTTTAAGATATACCCAGTTGGCTAATTGCGGTAAAACGAATTTCTTCAAAGGTCAGAGTTTTCCTTGTGATAAATCCAAAAGATAAATTGGTTGTTTGTCCTGCTGGAACATGTCCAGGTCTCATAAAATGAATATTTCTTCTAGAAGACCCATCAAATTCTTCAGATTTTAGAACGACATTGTTAACTAAATTGGATTTGATTTCACCTACGTTAAGTTCTTCACTAGTCTCATTAATCTAGTCATCAAATGCCATTTTACCATATTTTTTATCTAATTTTCTTCTAATTTTTTCTAAAGGTACAACATTAAGATCTTCAAGCTTAATTAGGTTTATCTGCTAATGTATTTCTTCTTCTAAATAGCCATTATTTGCCTCTTCATTATCATCAAATAATATATCTTGTTTGTCCACTACTGCGTTCACAGTTTTTTTTATTTCTTCTGGATTTTGTTTTTTATGAGACATGTTTTGCAATTTTTCAAGATTATATTGCCTATACTCCATCCTCTTCTTCTTTTTCTATTTTTTTAGATGATTTTTTAGCTGAT
Source organism: Carnegiea gigantea (assembly GCA_029747015.1). Classification (NCBI taxonomy): domain Eukaryota; kingdom Viridiplantae; phylum Streptophyta; class Magnoliopsida; order Caryophyllales; family Cactaceae; genus Carnegiea; species Carnegiea gigantea. The sequence continues at coordinate 50,328 of JAKOGI010002635.1, read as the reverse complement.
TTTTCTTCTACTTCTTTTTTTATTTTCAAATCATGCAAAGGAAATAAATTTTTATTTTTTGAATTTTGGAAAGGATATTTATGCTAAAATGGAGAACTAATACTTAAAGTTGATTTTTCACTATGTCTAATTTCGTTTACTAAAGAAAAATGAATTACAGATAATTTCTTCTTAATCTTCTTAACTTCAGTTCTAATTTTGCTAATTCATCTCTTATTTCTAAAACCATATCAGTGATATAGTTTAATTGAGGCGTTGCTAAAAGGGTTCCTTCTGATGAATGAACAATATGTGAATAATTAGAAGTATGACAAGTAGGTGACGGTTTTAGCATTAAACACAATTAATTAGCTTAATTAAGCATTAATTAGCTTAATTAAGCATTACTTAGCTTAATAATCTTAATCATATTTGGTCACGTGGCTCTGACACCAGATTAAAGAGACTTTCGACTAGTACTAGTGAGCAGAGTATCACATGCACAAATTTAGATTTTTCGAAAATAAGTTTTTAAGGGTTGGGGTTATATTTGCAAATATGAAAAGTTTCGGGAATTATATAAAAATTTCAACAGTAATTTGTCCCCCAAAATTTAATTGTGCAATAACTCAATGGTTCTAATAGTTAATTTTTAGAAAAGTTGGTGCTACCAATGAATACACCAAAGTTTGATAGTCCCAAAAGTAAATTACCCAAAAACTTAAAGTACATATTACACTAGTGATTTTTCTAACAATGATAAGATCATTCTAGAGATAAAACTTTTTCCTGAAAATAATAATTTTCTTGAAAGATGAAACAATTTATTTTTGATATTATCTAGAATATCCCTTAATACTCTCCATCCATTTAAACGTGGATGAACAATTACAATGACCTTGTAAAATTGAATAGCAAACTAGGTGAACAGTAATATCACAGGATGATGATGCCACAAATTCTCAACTCATCTTTCTTTTTTAGAGGGGGCAGGTCCTACAAAAGCTTCTACTCTGAGTATTTTAGTTGTGGTTTTTAACTATGATTATCTTTTGCTATTGAATATAAATAGTAATTAATATTATTTGCTATTGAAGAGATGTCATTAGTTAATTAACTAACTAATTTCATAAGTATCTTTTCAATTATAACCATTGAGATTAAGATCAATGGATGAGATTTCATCTCATAAAAAGGTACGTATCTCTTGAAACCACACCATATTCTCTATAAATAGAGGATGAGTGGTGTGATTTGATCCATCCAAAAATTATCCCTAGCAGCCTTCCTACTAAATTTCTATTATGTCCTAAGGCTTCTAAGGCCTGTCTTTGTGTATGTAACATGCAGGCAGGGAGACTTCTTTGCATTCCAAAGATCTAATCACTAAGCCCTATTGTACAATTAGAGGCGATTAGAGTCTTTAGGAAAAGAGTGCACCACTTGCCTAGAAGTCTTGAAGTGATCGTAGACCGATTCCTTTCCTAATTCTTCCAACAATTTGAAGACTTTCACTATGGCTTCTTCTCTTAGAGATTTGGTCAGTAACATTGTAAAGTTGGAGAGATTCGACGGAGGGAATTTTAAGCGACGGCAGAAGAAGACGCATTTCCTACTTATTACCTTACAAGTAGCCTATGTCCTCACATCCGACCCACCACAAGAACATGATGATGAGACTGTTGAACAAATTCGGCATCGTCACAAGTGGGACAATAACTACATTTGTCGTGGCCATATCCTCAACAGCATGTGTGACTCATTGTTCGACACATGTCAAACTATGGCATATGCAAAAGAATGGTGAAATCTTTTGGAGACAAGATACATGATGGAGGATGCTATTAGTAAGAAATTCCTAGTGAGTCAATTCAATAATTATCAAATGAGGGAAGATCGTTCTATAATGGAATAGTTTAATGAATTTGAGAGGATTTTAGGGCATTTCAAAATGCATAATATGAATATGGATGAAACTATAATAGTATCTAGTATAATTAACAAACTCCCTACTTCTTGAAAGATTTTAAACATAGCCTCAAACATTTAAAAAAAAAAAAAAAGACCTTTCTCTTGAGGAATTGGCTAACTCTCTTTGAATAGAAGAGAAATTCCGTAAACAAGAAGAGAATAATATTATCTCTACTGTTAATGTTGTGGAATCTAGCCAACCTAATAAGAGAAATTATAAGATTCATGATAAGAAGCATAAAAAGAGAAAGGTTTGTTGGGATTGTGGTAGTCCAAATCACTTGAGACGTGATTATCCTAACCCCAAGAAGAAAAAGAAGAAGGACTTTAACAAGTCCAGATCTGGATCCAAGCAGTCCAAGGGGAGAGAAGAATTTGCAGCCATGATCTCTGAAGTCTTCATGATCCAAGACGAGAATTGTTGGGGATTGACTCTGGTGCTACAAGACACATTTGCAAGGACGAGACATGCCTCAAAACCTATGAAGTGGTGGAGAATGATATTTTCCTTTATGTGGAAAATTCCTCGAAAGCACAAGTCCTAGGCAAGGAAAGTGTAATTCAAGAATTTACTTCTTGAAAGTTTTTAACTTTGAATGATGTATATCATATTCTGAATATCCGAAAAAAACTTGTGTCAGATAGTTTGTTGAACTGCTTTGGGTTTCAAATTAGTTTTTGAGGCTGATAAAGTTGTAATTTCTAAGGGAGGGGTGTTTGTTGGAAAGGGATATGTGTGTGATGGAATGTTCAAGTTAAGCATTAATGATATGAATAATGTTTCTGCTTATATTTGTGATCCATTTTCTTTACGCCATAATAGATTAGGCAATGTTAATTTTAGAAGAATGAATGATATGGTAAAGCTTGACTTGATTCCTTACATGAATAAAAGCGATGATAACTACAAAATTTGCATGCTAACAAAAATCACTAGACAACCCTTTCTATGTATTCAAATATCCTTGACTTAGTACATAGTGATATATGACAAATGAATGGACAATTAACTATGGTGGTAAAAGATATTTTATCACTTTCATAGATGACTATTCTAGATTTTGCTATCTGTACTTACTAAGTTCAAAGGATGCGGCACCTGACATGTTTAAGACATATAAAAATGAAGTTGAACTTCATTGTGAAAAATTTATTAAGTGCGTAAGGAGTGATCGGGGTGGTGAATACTATGATCCTACATGTTTTAAGACCATCGGTATTGTCCATGAAGTGACGACTCCCTATACACCACAACAAAATGGTGTGGCCGAAAGAAAGAATAGGGCTTTAACCGAGATGGTTAATACTATGCTTTCTAATTCGGGTTTAGGACATAGCTTTTAGGGAGAAGCATTATTAACTTGTTATGTCCTAAATAAGGTTCCAAATAAGAGCAGTAAGACCACTCCTTATGAATTTTGGAACAAAAGAAAACTCAACTTGAGTCATGTTAAAGTTTGGGGTTGTTAGGCAATAGTAAGAGTACCGAACCTAAGAGAAAGAAATTAGATGAAAGGGGAATTGAATGCATTTTTATTGGATATACTCTACGTAGTAAAGCATATAGGTTTGTGGTTATTGAACCAACTGACTTTATTTCCATTAATACTATCATTGAATCTAGGGATGCATTACTTGATGAACTCGATTTTCATCTATTCCTAGATCGAGAGATGTAGTCTCTCAAGTTCCGGAAATGGAACATAATGCTAGTCAAGTACAAGATCAACAAGAGGTTGATAGTAATGATATACTTGAACTTAGGAGTAAAAGGGTAAGAAAGACTGAAAATTATGGGCCAGATTTTCTTATTTATCTTGTTGAAGGTCTAGAGATTCAATCTCTAATTGTGTTCCATATTATTTTAATGTAGAATCGGATCCTTTAACATATGAGGAGGCAATGTCATCAACGAATGCTTCTTTTTGGAAAGAAGCAATAGATAATGAAATGACTTCAATCATAGGCTATGACACTTGGAAATTAATAGATCTCTCGCCAGGATGTAAATATATTGGAAGTAAATGCTTGTTTAAAACAAAGAAGAACCTTGATGGTTCGATTCTTAAGTGTAAGGTTAGGTTAGTAGCCAAAGGGAATAGCCAAAAGGAGGGCATAGATGATTTTGATACATATGCCCTGGTCACTAGAACATCTACTATTAGATTGTTGCTAGCACTGGCCTGTATACATAATCTAATAATTCACCAAATAGATGCCAAGACAGCATTTTTAAATGGTGATCCAGATGAAGAGGTGTATATGAGACAACCTATGGGGTTTGTTGTGCCGGGTCAAGAGCACAAGGTATGTAAATTAGTTAAGTCCTTGCATGGACTTAAGCAGGCCTCTAAATAATGACATCAAAAGTTTGATGAGGTTGTCTTAAAAAATGATTTTCATATAAATGATGCCGACAAGTGTATGTACACCAAATTTAATTGTGATAAAGGAGTTATCATTTGCTTATATGTAGATGATATGTTGATTTTTGGTATAGATATTGAGCAAGTAGATAATACCAAAGGATTTTTGCCCCAAAACTTTGATATGAAGGATTTGGGAGAAGCTATTGGATTAATATTATCTCAATTGCATTATATTGAAAAGGTGTTGAAGCGGTTTAACAATCATGACTGTGAACCTATATCTACACCTTTTGATGTAAGTTTAAAACTTAAAAACAATACTGGAAAACCAGTATCTCAACTTGAATATGCTAGGGTTATAGGATATTTGATGTATACAATGTCTTGCATAAGACCAGATATAGCTTTTGCTGTTGGCAAGCTAAGTCGATATACAAGTAATTCTAGTCATATGCATTGGCATGTAGTAAGGAAGGTATTAAAATACCTCAAGTCATCTATTGACTATAGACTTCACTATTGTGGTTATCCATCTGTTTTGGAAGGTTTTTCAGATGAAGTTGGATAACAAATAGTGAAGATCATTCCTCCACAAGTGAATGAATTTTCACTCTTGGTGGGGGTGCAGTATCTTGGGGATGAAAGAAGCAAACCTGTATAGCTGATTCGACTATGGCAGCTGAATTTGTTGCTCTAGCATCGGCTTGTAAAGAAGTCAAATGGTTAAGAAATTTGCTATATGAAATTCTTTTGTGGCCAAAACCAATGTCACCTCTTTCTTTACATTGTGACAGTGCTTCTGTATTAGTAGGAGCATACAATAATGTATATAATGGTAAATCAAGGCATATTGGTTTACATCACAGTTATGTAAGACAACTTGTCAAAGATGGTGTCATAACTGTGGATTTCGTACGTTTAGCACAAAATCTAGCTGGTCCATTAACAAAATGCCTTGTAAGGGATTTAGTGATCAAAACAGCCAGATGGATGGGGTTAAAGTCCATACCCAAAGCCTTCTATAGTGGAAACTCAACTGAACGCTGGATGGAAACATTCGGTCTTAAGTTCATTGAGTGAAAGTACATCATAAGAATGGTTTGAGGTACTCATTCACTTCCCATCCATAACCGGAGTACTTAGATTCCTATCTATAGTAATGAACCTTACATGAAGAACTTTTAGAATGTTTAAAAATAAGTGCTTAATTTTGATAAATTTCTTGTAAGTCCCCGGGCTTGCCTGGGTGTAATAGTAAGTATTTATCAAGTTAATGAAAATGAAATATTATTTCTCTAATTCAGAAGTTCTCATGTTATAATATTTATGGGATATTATAAAGGTTCATCTATATGAGCATTTAAGCAAGGCCAAATTAGCGGAGTCTAATGGGCTTGGCTCCAATCTGCTCATGGATGGATACAGGACACATGGCCATTTGAAAGTGCCAGGATTACTAGGTGATTCTGGGACAGAAGTCTTGTGTGTGACTTAGATGCAAGTATTCAGAGAGGTTTACTGGTTCAAAGCATAGTCCACCAAATAAACCTGAATATTTGACGGACAAGTCACTAAGGGGGAGGTTCAATTACAAGACACCTTCATTTATACATAAAGTCCTCTGAAAATTCATTACACCATTTATTATGGAAATGGTGGGGGAATATTGGAGTAATTTCCATAAAAATGAAAATTTATAAGGGACATGAGTTAATTATTATTATTATTATTATTATTATTATTATTATTATTAATTGGCACTAATTAAATGCTCCAAAGGATGTCAATGCAAATGGTGACTTTTGGCAAAAGACATCTAATAAATAATATTTTTTGCTATTGAATATAAATAGTAATTAATATTATTTGCTATTGAAGAGATGCAATTAGTTAATTAACTAACTAATTTCGTAAGTGTCTCTCCAATTATTACCATTGAGATTAAAATCAATGGATGAGATTTCATCTTATGAAAAGGTGCATGTCTCTTGAAACCACTCTATATTCTCTATAAATAGAGGATGAGTGGTGTGATTTGATCCATCCAAAAATTATTCCTAGCAACCTTCCCTCTGAATTTATGTTATATCCTAAGACTCCTAAGGCTTGTCTTCGTTTGTGCAATATGCAGACAGGAAGACTTCTTTGTATCCTAAATATCTAATCACCAAGCTGTGTTGCACAATTAGAGGCGATTAGAGTATTTAGGAAAAGAGTCTATTAGAGTATTTAGAAAAAGAGTACACCATATGCCTAGAAGTCTCGAAGTGTTCTTAGACCAATTCCTTTCCTAATTCTTCCAACATAGTGGTTTATATATTACATATTCAGTTCGTTTTACTTGCAAAATATCTAATTGTGTATAATCAACTAGTGTTGGTTTCTTTAACTTTGTTTTTAAGAAACCTTGACTATTACACGTATTGCATATAATTTCGAACTAATAGCAAAATGAATAAATAAATAAATAAAATTGAAGATAAATAAGGAAGGACGTGAAAAGTTGGAAAAGAAAAGTTGGAAAGGGGTATACGCAAGCCAAATTGACTACCAAGCTTTTGGATTCGGCTCGGTTGAAACTCGGCTCAAGTTTAGTTTGACCAAAGCTCAGCTCAGTTGGACCTTAGCTTCCATGCTTGGGGGCCAAGCTTAAGCCCAAGCCTAAGGAATTAGGCTTGGCTCGGTCGAGTTTGCTTAATTGTCTTGGAAGTAAATTTCACAATACGTGTAGTTGAACTTATAGTTTCGAAGTTGATTATTCAACTTTAAAATATATGATTGATTTTCATTGTTTTATGCTCAGGGTTATAATTCTTTAAAGTTAAAAGATTTTTCAAATAAATTATGTGAAGATTTGAATTGTGTCAAAAAATATGGCACATTAAGGGTTGACTCGACCTCTTTTGAGCTCAGCTCAATCTAAACTAGATTGGTCAAAACTCAGCTCAACCTAGGTCTTGAGATCCAAACCATTAAATACAATGCAGAAGCACAATGAAAAAAGCAAGGTACCGCTGGGATACGCCTAATTACGAGGCATAGGCAGAGAAATTATATTTGTTTTATAGCTCACGCTGTATTGAAGTCAAAAACTAGGTGCGCACAGTGATACATAGCATCGAACGACCAGATCAATGTAAGAGTTTTCCCATGACTCATAATTAAGAATAATGATCATATGAAAGTTGTAAATTCATCATACAACAGCACACTTTATTGATCATGATCATATGAAAGCTGTAAATTCATCCTCATAACTTAAAAAATAAAAAGCTTAGAACAATAACACAATGCAAGTTTAAAAAAGAGGCTAGCGTCTTCTAGCAGCAGTCTCACGTTGAGCATTGAAGAATGCTGCAGCAACAGGCAGGTCAAGATCATTCTCAGTAGCAAATCGGCGAGTGTTGAAGTAATCCCTACCACTTGATGAGGAAGCCACATTGTTCACTATTATTTGCCTTCGTTTCTGCTTGAACAGGATGAATACGAACCGGTGTATCCCTATGTTTGGCCTTGGCATCTCATAGCTCACCATCTCCCTCCCTGCTTGTTCATGCATTTTTGCATGCATGACACAAGAGTGAATATAGATAAATGGGCAATTAGCTAGGGCTTTAGAACATCCCCCCCCAAAAAAAGGAGGAAAAGCACAAAGAGTGCCGATCACATCCTTGCTAGGTAGAGGGATTCCTCTCTTTTTAGTTTAAAACCTACAACTAAATGTCTATTTTTTTGGGGGGTAACTAAGTTAGATTGGCAAAGGTCGAATACATGTCATATTAAGTTTAGATTGGATCATGTTTTAGGCCAAATAATATTTTGAGTCGGTTTGATTTCAGTTTAGTTGAGTTTTTGTTCAGGTTAATCAATTATTATTTGGTTCGATAAGCTTGTCATGTAAAACAATCAACTTTGTAAGAAATTTTGATTCGGATATATGGTTGGTTCATATCAATTCAGATTTTAAGTTTACTTTCAAATGAGTCTATCTTAAATATTGAATTAGATTTGAATTTAAATCGTTTCATTTGAATTTCAAATCTCATATCAGTTTTTCTACATCTAAGATAAGTATTAGAAGTTCCCCATGTTATGGAAACCTTTAGGTTACTAGTATACATCATGTAAATGATTAAGTGACTTTCTACATGCCTAAATAAATGTTGATTAAAGTAATTATCTGTGTGGACAAGTAATAACTGCTCCATCTAGCTGCTGTAATGTCAAAAACAGTGAAAGGCAATTCCTTACAAGTAATGTCAAAAACGAAGAGACGAGGGCGTAGAGAGCGTACCAAATGTTGCGTCCGTTGTGCCTGGAATGTCAGTCACTAACCTGCAAACATTGTCCACGTCACGCATATAGGTGTCAGATGTTTCCTTGGAATCTAGTAATCTGACGTGGGGAGATGGGACATGGAGGGGCTACTTCTTAAGAAAGGAGTTGTCTGTCAAGTTAAAAAACGTGCTAAATTCGTTTGCTGTAAAATTTACGCTGTCAAACGGGTTAAATTAAGTTGAGTTTGTATTTGTATGGAATTTAAATAGATTGAGAAAATTTCAATTGAACTTAATTTGTTTATGAAATAAATTGAAAATTTTGACCTATATCGATTTATTTTTATTATAGATTTGTTTGAAATTTATCAATTAATCAATTTAATATAAACAGGTCAGATTTATGTTATTCGGTTACGCATTAACTCACTTAGTATTTTGACTATGCATGATTAGGAAGCATTGTATAGATTAATCTTTTGAGTTCAATATATTATCACAATGCAATTATTTTCTATGGTCTGTAAGAATCACAAATTCAGAATCCAGAATATATATCGACTGATTAATCCCTACTTTTTCAAAACATACCCCAAAAAATAAATGGTGATTGGAAAATTGGTCAAATCGACCTATTTGACCGTTAATTAAAGGAATGGAATAAGTGTTTTTTTATGTTAAAATTTTCAAGTTGAAGATAGCACAATTAATTAAATGAATTAAACTTGTCCACCAATTTAATTAAAGGGATTAAAAATCTGTACCCAAATCTACTTGATTATGTGCTCAATTCGGATCAGCAATCATATCGGGTCAACTTTTAACATTCCTAACTATAATACGCCTGGAATTTTTTTGAGTCAATGTGAAAAGGATGCCGGACTCCTTCGTGACTTGGGTGTTGATGTCTCCAACTTGTTTTTTTAAAGATTAGATTAAATTTAATATAATTTAGAAAAAATAAAGTTGAATCTTTAATTTAGTAAAAATAAGCTCAGTTCAATTTAATTTAATAAATATAAATTAAGTAAAAATTAAATTTACTTTAGATAAAATTGAATAAAAATAAGGTTTAAGCGAATAGGACCTTAATCAGTTGTTCATGCGTCCTTTCTCTTTTGATTGTTGCTTATATCACAATACTTGCGTTAGGCCTCAGATTAAAAATATTTGGGCCTCAAAGAGGAATTCCATACTAATGATTTTCTTCCTCAGGAATGTTGTTGACAGTTAGAATTGACTTCAGGCACCCTCTATTTACGGGACTTACCACCAAGATTAAGAGAGCTAATGTCCTCTTTGTGATCTACACTGGTTTCAACTTGAAGTCATCTTCTCTATATAAACCCCCCCCCCCCCAAAAAAAAACTTTGATAGTTAACTACTCTGTACTATATATTTTTATATTGTGATATATGATATGAAATCTAATTATGTAATCGTATATGTCTTGTAACAAGTTACTGCTTATCTTATCTTAATTAAAATTAACATGTTAAATAATTTTAAATCACATAATTTTCAATAGTTAGGCTAAAATATAAATTGTAAGGTCTTAGTATTCGTTGACTATGCTAACCGGAAAAAAATGATGATACCATAATTAGATCAACCCTATCTACGTAGGTATATCATATGCATAATTTTCCAATTGTAAAAACATAAAGATGAAATAATAATTTTTACACAATTTATAAGTTGTGACAGTTATCCACTATTTAATCATACTGTTTTTTTCAATTTAATACATACTAAAATAACTTTTAAACTTAAATAAGATACTTAAAGAGTATTTTGTGATAAGATATTTGTTATTTTGCATCCTACAAATCATCAGAAGTAAAAACAGAAACCACTGGTTTAGATTTTTTATCTTTTTTAGGGGGGTTGGTGAGCAATTGTTATCCGCTGCTTTTTCGATCTATCCAAATATGAAATATCAATAATTGAAGCAAAAGGCTAGAATTTTCTTACCCTGTACAATAGAAATGACTGGCTTTTACCACAAAACTAGCATCGAATTAAGTAATGCTATCTTCGGATTTGCTTTGGGCAATAGTTACTGCTTTCTTCATAAGTATGTTAATTAAACGCATTTGACATCAGTTTCAAGAAATATTTTGTTCTTCAATATACTCAATTAAGATTTAAAAAAAATTTAAAAAGTGAATACCACTAAAACATATATAGGGGATGTATTTTTTGCATGGCCAGGGGTCCTAATTTATTAGATCTCTATGATAGGACGTTCTAATAGGTCCTCATTGGTAAGAATAGAATATATTTAGAATATCTTAAACTCGAGGCTTGAATGTTATCTCATACACAACCAAACTAGACATACACTGTACGTGTATTGAAATTTTAAACACCCGATCTTCTTAATTAAAGAAGAGAGCTTGTCCCACTCATGTTGTAAGCCCTCAGGTAGAGAGCACGTAACGATACAATTTCGCACAAGGTAAATGTTCATATGTATTTACGAGATCCAAATAGAGCACAAAACAAAAGAAAAATTTTGATTCCCCGTTAAGGATGCTAGGCTTAGCAAGTTAGAATCATAAGGCAACCACTTAAAATGGAGAGACAACCTTAGGGATAAAGCTGCTGTCCTATGTCCTTGGTGTTTGAACACCAGAGTTCGTAGCCTTTAGCTCACATTATTTCATCAGGAAAATCTTCGTCTTTCCATCCTTAATTCATCTCTTTTTTATTTGATGTGATATGACAAAGACTGAAACAAGATCATTTCTATACAATGCATTTCATTCAGACTTGCTCGTCACAAGACTTTATACGTGCTCATTTAATTATCAAAGGCTTGAATAAAAGTTAATGATTGCTCCCCCCCCCCCCCCTCACGGGGTGTTACAGATTGATACATCTTGACTACTGATATGTTAAGTTTTGGATATACTAGGAGTTATACCATTTAAACTAATAAATTGTAGCCACTATGACATATAATAATAATTTGTGATTATTAGCACGATTCAACCCTTAAGGTATATTAGAAATTTAGGCTTAAATTTCATCTTCACTGGTCGATTTACCTCTTATATACAAATTTCTCTTCCCGGCCCATCAAAAGAAGGGATAAAACCCAACTGAAAAAAAAAAAGACAAGAAGATATGCATCCTACCTTTTTTATTATTTTTTATTTCATGAGCAACATATACATCTAATAGTAGTTTTAAGTAAGGATCCAAAACGCGGTTTCGGTTGCGATTGCGGGTTTGGTTGCGGCCATTTCGTCGCGGATCGGCCGCATTTAAATCCAAGGGTTTAAGTAATCTTTCAGCTTTGAAGAATGTATGTAGGCATTGCTGCACGAAAACTTCGTTAAGGAAGCCTTTTGGGAATAGATGTAACTACTGGTTTGTTTTTCTTGTTGAAATTCTGAAGAGTGTAAAGGGTGTAGCAAGGCTATACCGAGCTATTTCAATGTAGAACTCCCACCTGGAATCCTTGATAAGGGCACGGCACAAACTCATCACTTTACTCTTTTTTAAGATAGAAGTGAAACATGATTGTCTCAACACATAGGACTAGTTTAAAGAAGAGAAAAACGCATGACATGGTTAGATCTGAAGTTTACTAGAAATTATGCAGAAAACAAAGATTCTAAGAATCTTGGGCTCATCAAATAGCATCAGAAAATTTAACTTTGACAACTAAAGGATGTTATATATGTTGAGATGTTTTGTAATGAACATCAATATGTTGAATGTCAAACGAAGGAAAAGAGGCAAGCCATACCAATGGAGGTGCTCTCTCAAGTAAGGATCACTCGGTCCCGGCACATCCGGATCTGTCATCACCTGAAAACAAAACATAGTCACTAAGATAGTGTATGGTATTAACTGCGGCAAGGGGAGGGCTCAGCCCTAATTTTAAGTGCGAACGCACCAAGGTGAAGAAGTTTCTCATATCTCCGCCATTGATCCGAACTCGAGGCCTTGTGGTGACCTTAGAAGGGTAAAGTTCAGAGCCGTTGAATACTTGTTTGTTGTTGTAGGTGATGGTCATTTTTATAGATGGAGTGAAGGAGTCGATCACGTCCCCTATCACCCTCCCAACTATAAGCGGCTCCACTACCCTACCCATATGTCTCTCTTTAATTAGAAGAAGAAAGGACAAGGCCAATGAGATAGGGAGCAAAGGCTTTAACAGATACGATACAAGAAGTGTGCTTCGCTTAGTGAAAAGGATGAAAAATATGGCGTTCTATTTATTTTGTCTTCGAGATACCCCTTTTAACTTAAAATAACTAGTAAATTTTGTAAGTGCGGCTGTTCTCATGCTAGGCCTGGGCCAACCTCAAAAGCAAATTAATAAGCGTAAATATTCTTGTACTTTATGCCACCCTCTTCTGTCGTACGCCCCATTTGATTAGGCATAAATCAAAAATATTTCTTTGAACATTTTTGCCTTACTTTTTTTATAGTAGAAAAAGTAGAAGATATTCATTCCATGCTTTTATTTAGAATTTGACATAGTTAAAACATATCACTTTAAAAATTCTAAAAAAATACAAAGAACAAGATCATATGTAGAGGAAATCTTATAAGAAAGAATACTCTCATGTCTTAACAAAACACAAGATTGTTATACAATATTTACTGCACTGACATTGCACCATTTCATAGTATTTCTATAATTCCAACGTCTTGTATGTTCAAATATATTTTCTGTTGTGTAAGCATCATTAATCAATATTCACAACAACCGAAACACAAATCACGAATTTTTATTCAATATCGATATGGCAATACTTGGCCAACAGCCTAAGAAGGTGTTTGGCTAAACTTTTACAAAAACATTTCTACTTATTAAAAGTATTTTTTTCCAAAAACTATTTTTACATACATTCATAAGCGTTTAACCAAGCTTCTAATGGAAGTAGTTTTAGAAATTTAAAATATTTGGTCTTACTTTTATGAATACGGTTTGCATTTCATCATGTATGACCTCCCCTTCCTTTTCATTTTTCCTCTCTGTGGCTTATCTACGGAAGCAACTGGCAAATATGATTATTGACAGGTCCTTTAACTCCTTGCTAGTTGATGCCATTGCACCACATCTAAATTCTAATTTCATACTTCAATGTATAAAAAACTATGATCTCATGAACCTCCCGGGGGGAAAAAAAAGAGAGAGACATACATTGAACACAAGAAATAAAGAGAGACATACATTGAACGCAAGAAATAAAGAAGAGAGGAGAGAGAAATCGATAAGTAGGTTATAGTTCACTGGAAACACCATATAAAAGTTGGTCATTCTATAATCATTATTCTTTTTATTCTTTTCGTTTTTGCTTGCTTATCATATATGAAACATAGATTGAGTGGGATTTTATGTCAATTTTTGCACTGCTCTTTTTTTGGGGGGATGCTACCAGCAGTTTTATATTAAATCTGGTACAACACTAGCATCTCCTATTCCATAATTATATTGATGCTAGAATAGCATTGCTGTGAGTCATAGATCGAATTTGCAATGAGTAATTTCAATTGAGAAGCGTTGGACGCCTTTAAGGAGAGCGAAGCTCAAATGGAGATTGGGGCAGAGAGGAGAGGAGAGGAGAGAGAAATTCTAAGAAAGCAAATTCGACGAGCCATTATGTAGGAGGTAAGAAGGAATTATTTGTGTTCATAAGGGTCTAATGATAAAAAACATAACATAAACACCTAATGTACCGCACCCATTAGTGAAGCACAAAAACAAAAGCACCAATTTGGTGCTTCTGCTTCTGGGGACTCTTCTTAATAAAATCATTTTTTAAAAGTTATTTTTCACTTTTAAAAAAATGGATGTTTGGCCCAATTTCTATTTTTAAAGTGCTAAAAGTAGTTTCAAAATCAAGACCAAATACCCACTAACTGATGTGAAATCTACTCTTAATTTCTTGACGTTTGATACCAAAGTCAACAAGGTCCTAAACTCCCAATAGAAGGACGCACAAGCAACCTTAATCAGTTGCTGGGGCACAATGCACATTATGCAATATTCGGAACTAAATTCTCTTCTTTTTCTTGCATAACTTAGCAAAAGCATGATGCCCACCTGCTAGTGTCAATAGAGTTGTAAACCCCAAATCCTTATGCAAAATGAATAAATGATACCATATCTTACTACAATACGCTTCTCCAAGGTCTTGTTTTGACTTAAAAATTATATTATCATGTATTAAATTGAAAAGTTGGTATAATTGAATAATGGAAGGGTATTACCACTAATCAATTGAGTAAAATTTCTTGCTTAACCAAAATTTTCACAATTATAAAATTAACATATCAATGATATCACACACACACACACACACACACACACACACACACACACACACACACACACACACACACACACATATATATATATATATACACATATATATATATATATATATATATATATATATATATATATATATATATATATATATATATATATATATATATATATATATATATATATATTATATATATTATATATATATATATATATATATATATATATATAGAATATATATATTAATATATATATTATATAATGTGCATATATATACATAAATATATATATATATATATATATATATATATATATATATATATATATATATATGTATGTATATGTATACATACATATACATAATATATATATATATATATTATATATATATATATATATATATGTATATATATATATATAGGCAAATACATCTCTCTCTCTCTCTCGCTATATATATATGTGTGTGTGTGTGCGCGCGCGCGCGCGCGTGTGTGTACATACTCGGCCTTAATATTATACATTTGTCCTTAATATTGGTAATTAAGGTAAGAGGTCATTTGCACTTAAAAAAAACACTATTGGATGACGTATATACATATACATAAATACATATACATATATATATATATATATTATATATATATATATATATATATATATATATATAGATATATATATATATATATATATATATATATATATATATATATATATATATATATATATATATATATACATATATATACATATATATATATATATATATATATTATATATATATATATATATATATATATATATATATATATATATATATATATATATATATATATATATATATATATATATATATATATATATATATATATATAGAAATATACATATATATATATATATATATATATATACAACAACAACAACAAACTCCCAGTGTGGGTCCCGTTTTCGCGGGGTCTGGGGAGATCCAATTATAGGCAACCTTACCCCTACCGGTATTTCTACTCATAGAGAGGTCGATTCCTTAAGACACACAAAACAATTTTTGAAAAAAGTTTATAGAGAAAACGAATGCAAACCAAAACCAAGGAGGAGAAAATGTGCCGGAGAGCGAAATAACCAAGGAGTATAGACATACCTCAACCCACCAGGGGCGCTAGATGCCGTCACTAGATGCCGTCACATCCCATAAAAGTACGACCTGCAGACAAGCACACCAAAACCAAACCCGCCACCACCCCACCGGAGGTACTACCATCTACGCGTCCGGTCCCCTACAATCAGAGACCCTAATCCTATCCCGCCACAGCCTCCTATCCTGAGCCATGTCCTCCGTCAGGCCGGCAACTCTCAAGTCCTCTCTAACCACTTCCTCTAGACTTTTCTTTGGTCTACCCCTCCCTCTTTTTCCACCGGGGGGGACGATCAATTCGCACCTCTGCATCGGGGCGGCCAAACTTCTCCTCTTTACGTGGCCAAACCATCTGAGCCTCGATTCCCTCATCTTCTCCTCTATGGAGGTCGCTTCAGCTAAGCTCCTAATTACTCCATTCCTAATTCTGTCCAATCTCGTAAAACCACACATCCACCTGATTATTCTCATCTCGGCTACCATCAACCTTTGGGTCTGCGTCTTCTTTAGAGGTCAACACTCCGATCCATAGAGAACAGCCGGTCTAACTACCATCCGATAGACTTTGCCTTTCAATCCTAGGGGCACTCGCTTGTCACACAGTACCCCTGATGCTGACTTCCACTTTTGCCAACCCACTCTTATCCGCTGGCTAATATCCTCGTCAATGTCCCCATTTTGCTGGATGATCGAGCCCAGATACTTAAATTTAGCGACTTTTGGTATCACCCTCCCATCCAGTGTGATTTCTCCCCCTTCTGCTATCCTACCACTGAAACAGCAATGGAGGTATTCCGTTTTTGATCTACTTAATCGAAAACCCCTAACTTCCAGCGTATGCCTCCAACTCTCCAACCTGTCATTCACCCCCTGCCTGGTCACATTGATAAGAACGATGTCATCTGCAAATAACATACACCAAGGCACTTCGTTCTGGATTCCTCTAGTGAGTTCATCCAAAACTAAGGTGAAAAGAAACGGGCTTAGGGTGGAGCCCTGATGTAGGCTCATACTAACAGCGAAGTCCTTAGAGACCCCTCCTGGTGTCCTAACACGCGTCGGCCCCCCCTCGTACATATCCTTAATTACTCGGATGTACGCGGGTGACACCCTTTTCTCTTCCAAACACCTCCACAATACCTCCCTTGGGACTCGATCATACGCTTTCTCTAGGTCAATGAACACCATATGGAGATCCACCTTTTTATCCCTGAACAAGCCCATGAGCCCTTTGAGGAGGTGGATCGCCTCAGTGGTTGATCTGCCTGACATAAAACCAAATTGGTTCTCTGAAATCTCTACAACCTCGCGTAATCTTCTCTCAATCACTCTCTCCCAAAGCTTCATAGTGTGGCTGAGCAGTTTAATACCCCTAAAGTTATTACAAACTTGAATATCCCCTTTATTTTTGTACAGTGGGATGACTGTGCTGGCCCTCCACTCTCTGGGCATCTTGGCGGTCCTATAAATAACATTAAATAGCTCCGTGAGCCAATCTAGCCCTACCTCCCCCATAAACTTCCAAATTTTCACTGGAATCTGGTCTGGGCCCACTGCCTTCCCATTCGCCATCTTCTTCAAGGCCTCCCTAATCTCCTTCTTTGCTATAAGGTCGCTTGCTCGATGATCGCTACACTCTCCGCCCCTACTACAGTCGTCTCGCACTCCTTTCCCATTGAGAAGTTTAGCAAAGAACCTTTGCCATCTCTATCTAATTTCATCATTCTCAGTCAGCATCTTACCTTCTTCGTCCTTGATGCACCTTACCACTCCCAAATCCCTAGTCTTCCTTTCCCTCGCCCTAGCCAGTTTGAGAACCCCCTTTTCCCCTTCCTTCGTCCCCAATCTGTGGTACAGTCTATCAAAAGTTTGGCTCTTTGCTATTGCCACTGCCTTTCTGGCTACCTTCTTGACCGCCTTGTATCCAAACTTCTTTTGCTCCCTCTCTTCCTCTGAACTACTGCTTATAAACTCCGCAAAAGCCTTTTTTTGGCCTTCACTTTCTCCTTCACCTCTTCGTTCTACCACCAGGCGCCCTCCATCCTGTTCCCGCCTCCCCATGAAAGACTTAGGGTTTCCTTAGCCGACCTTCGGATACAATCCGCCACAGCCTCCCACATCGAATCGGCGTCTTCTGCCCTCCTCCAAGCTCCCTCCTCGACTATTCTTTCTGCTATTAACCCCGCCTTCTCCTTCGTGAGGGTCCACCACTTAATTCTGGTAATATACACACTTGGCCTTAATATTATACACTTGTCCTTAATATTGGTAATTAAGGTAAGAGGTTATTTGCAATTAAAAAAAAGGAGTATTGGATGACGTAACATGAACCTATGAAATAAGAACGTAATTATTCTTATACGAGTGGATTAAAACTAAATTATTTTTTTAGTGCTGGGAACAAAACCAAATTGTTAATTGGGACCTTTGGAATCAGTTCCTGATAACTTGGCCAACTAGCCAATAAGCATTTCATAAGAGGATTTTTGCCTTAATTAATCATATACAACAGGGTATTAATAAAAAAGATCTGCTCCGAGGACAGCTGTTCCCACTAAAGCAACTTGAGAAACTAGTGTGACTCCTTTTCTCCCTTGAGACAAAGCACCTGAAACGTTTTTTCAGGGATCAGATACAATATTGCTGTCAGAAACTAGTGTGCCCACTTTTGCATGTTTTATTTTTCCTTTTTTTCGAGAAAATCAGAAAAGGGAATCTTTGTTAGAACCTTCCCGGATTAGAAATCTAGTTTGGGGAAAGTTTAGCATGTTAAGACTTAATTTGTTCAAAGAAGGGAGCACAGAGAATAATATAAAGAAAAGCACAACAAAAATAGCGCCCGCCAGTAGTTTAGAGAGATCTAGAGAGAGGGAGGGTGGGGGCTATCATGGCTGGTTGAATGAGTGGTCATTTCAAGCTAAAAGTAAGGGAAAAAAACAAAGAAAAATACGGATTCTTTTAAAAAAACAATCGTTAGAGTTCGATGGTTTTACTTTTACATCTACACTTTCGAATTATTGTACGTTAATTTTTTTTTTATTCTGACATATTTACATTAATTTTTACTCGTTTAATTTTTCACAAAATGATGTTTAACATTAAAACTATAAAAACTAGTATAGGTCCGTACTTTCCACGGTAATTTATAAAATAAACAATAAGTTGTTTAGCAAAAACACATAGTTGCTATTATTATTTAGAAAATAAGAGACAAATAAGTTGCTTAGTAAGTCATATCATTATAAGTAGAAATAAATTCTCACTATAAAAATTTAATAAACTTAGTTACTATAGTTAGAAGTTTTTAGTATTATATTATTCATATACCTTTTTATCTTTTTCTTTTAGGAAATTTTTATAATTGAAAATAGATATATTTTGATCATAATTTCATTCAAGCTATCTCAATATGTAGTGGTGCAACATCAAAATTAGCCATCCATGATGCGCTTATACTCCTCCTTTTGAAATCATGAAGCTAGGTGGCTTTTAGTTGGAAAATATGTCACTAAATTTTTCTTTAGGCAACATATCTCCCCCAGTTTAGTATTCTACTTAATTCATGAGTTGCAACACAAATGAGTTTTTGTAGACTTAGGACGATAGATTCATTGATTTTACGTTATTTGAATTATGTAATTTTTTTGGGGGGAAAAGGGGGGTTGTTGATTTAGAAAAGTAATAAAAAGTATTATATATGGTAGCTGGGTCTATTGATATGAAACTGCCTAACAATTTATATTTGTCCCTCTCAAACGAAAAGAGAATGAGTTAGCAGAAAGACGCAAGTATGTGTAGTAAAATCGATATTCTAGTTAAATAAAGGAACATAATTAGTTGCAGCATATTGCCCTTAGAGTTCTGACCGTCTATTTAGTTAACCCATAATTTAAAAAACCCAAAAATAGTATTTTCAAATTTGATCATCTGATTAGTTAACCTAAATGGGGTTATTTTATTTCTTGAAATCAGAAGGACCCATCAAAATCTCAATTAACACATGATTTTCAAATAAAAAATTCAAGAAATTAAAATTTTCTATGCCCTTACCTTATGATTTGTGTCTAAGTTAACTATATGACATGATTAATGATTTTGAACATTTGTCATGATTTATTAAAAAACCTAGAAACAGTATTTAAGAATGCATTACAGTATTTAACTAAACAACAAAAACTATGACATTGATTCAAGCATCCATTACAGTATCGAATGTGTGTCATGATTAAAAATATATAGAAATAGTATTCAACCAAGTATCACAATTTCTAACTAAACAATGGAAATATTCAAGCATGCATTATAGTTTCTAACTGAACAATAGAAACAGAAAATTACATTAATTTAAACATGCATGTAGTATTGAACGTTTGCAATGATTTTAAAGAAAAAACTGAAAAATTACATATTTTAATGTTGGTGGCATATTTGAAGGTGAATTCAATAAGTTAAACTTGCTCTAAAGACTTTATAAATTCAGATCAACTTTTTAATATTAAACTCATCCCATATGTCACTCGTGCAATTTGATCTTACTGCTAGGGTTCCTAACCCAGCGAAATCCCTCCAACACCCCCTCCATATTGTTCTAAACCCTAACTTGACCACCTCACTCAATTTCCAAAATAGCAAGACTTTTGAAAATATGAAGGACTACACTCATATCTACGTATATAAAAAAGGAAGTCAAATTTTGTGGCTTCTTTTATATATCTTAATACTAACGTTTGTAAATTATGAAAATCATATTATAATTTGCAGTATAGAAATACAATTATTTAATTAATGATAAATAAGTCACCCAATGATTTAGATACATGTGAAATAGTTTGCATTGTTGTTTCCATTAAAAATTTGCAAACACCAAGTAAGAGGATCAAATTATTAGAATTTTTCTTTTAAAAAAAGAAAAAACCCATAAATGAACAACATAAATAAAATATGAAAGAACCTAACATAAATAAATATGATATAATATAATATAAACAAAAAAAATTTTAACCTAAGTTATAAATTGGACGCAAATAATTAAGAATATAAACGAATTAAACCAAAAACCAGCACTATTAACCAAACCTGACAAAAACTACACCTAAAAAAGTGAGATTATGAATTGTAGCAAGAGATCAGTGATGGCGTTAATTAGTGAAAGATTATCGACAAAACAAAATTAAGGCACACATAGGAGGGAATTACAACAAAAAAAGTACAAAAATTTCAATCGAATACAATTAAGAATTTTGAAACTACTAATTACAAAAAGAGGAGGTCACTTTCAAACTAATTAAAAAATTAATACAAATAAATATGTGAGGAAGGAAACGATAATTTATTATATATCTGAAAGTGAGGTAAAAAAGATCACTTTGATACACATGAATAATGTGTAAGACGGCATAATTGTTTTCAACTATGAGAAATATTCTAATGTATAATTTTATAGGAGTAGGAACTAGACTATTTATACTAATATTGAATATTCAAGAATGATATATTTTTTATATCGAAATTCCATAGTTATTAGTTACTAAATACTTCATAATTCATTGCTCCATAATTCTTTCTTTCAGGGGAAAAAAAGTCACTCCATAATCTTTATTTCCATCATTACGGAATTATACTTCCTGAGATTATACTTTCCTAGGATAATTTCCTTAGTTGTTAATGATTTTTTTCCACCATTACAGAATTATACTTCTTGAGATTATATTTTCTTAAGATCATTTTCATCGTTGTTAATGATTTTTTTTCCTCTATTGCTATGTGACACATTTTAAAATTATAAATTAATTTTTTCTACAATCTAGTGGTTGTGATAAACAAAGAGAATGAATTCAAAAAATTTAAGAAGGATATTTTTTTATAATTTTTATAGTCACTAATTACTCCATAATTCTTTCCTTTTAGAAAAAAATACTCCATAATCTTTATTTCCATAATTATGGAATTATATTTCATAAGATAACACTTTCTTACGATTATTTCCTTATTGCTATGTGAGAGATTTGAAAATTAGAAATTAATTATTTTCAACAATCCGATGGTTGTGACGAGGAGAGAGAATGAATCCAAGGGTTCAAAATCTCTAATTAATGAGAATGCAAGAAAATTCCACATCATCACAACATTACTTTTATTATATAGTATAGATATCCTTCATGGGTACAATTTTTAAATTGTCTACATCTAAAGCAAAAAATAGAAAAATTATTATCAAAATAGGTACGAACTAAGGAAAAAAAAGAGAAATAGGAAATATATTTCAAATAACATTTGATAGTGTTCTCACGAAAAAAAGTATGAAAATTAAGAAAAATAAATTCTAAATAAAGTAATTGGCATAGCTCATTTAAAAAAAGGAGCTTGAACTATAAAAATTAATATAATTTTTTTTATTGTAAGGAATAAAAAGTTCACTTGCAAAAGCAAGTAAATAATACAAAAATGCATTGTCATATAATTATTAAAGTTAATAAATGTGTTTCAAAATTAGAAGCGAAAAAACAATATGTCTAGGCCGCAGTAATTGCTCCATCATCCACTAGAGTTATTCAGAATAGTAAAATTAAAACCATTAATGCAGTTGATCAATTGAATTGATAAAAAAAATTCAAGGTTTTGAATCAACTAGTTTAGAAAAGTCGGCCAACTGCTAGCTAACTAATGCTGAAAGTTAATTTATGCATTTTTTAAAGATCGAAAACAAAATATTTTTTGAAATTTATTTCTTTGTTTGTGTCCGAGATCTCCTAATTTATGAATGTTTAGCCAGTAATGGAACCGAAAAATCGGGAAGCAAATTGAAAAATTCCAACTATAATAATAGAATAGAGTTATAACTGAGTATTTTTTCCAACTCCAATCTTTTTATAATATTAGTAATATTAGTAATTATAAAAAATGTAAAAAAAAAATATAGTAAAAGACTTTTGGTCAAATTTTGTATAATTATGAATTTTGATTTTCTTATTTTTAACAGTTTATATGGTTTACTAATTTTTTAATTTTTATTTCTACTCTTCATAAGTTATATGACACTTTTTTATTTGAAATCCTGCTTCATTATTTTCATAATATTACCCGTCATTTTTTTTCCATACTTGTTTTTCCCTATTTGCTTCTTTTCTTACTTTCTCATGAATTTAATAAGATTTTTAATTTATTTTTAAATTATTTATAATTTACAAATTAGAACGATGAAGGAAATTTTCCGAATTTGGGGGTTAAATATTATTTTGTAAAACGTTAAAGTGAGGCAAAAATTAATGCAAATGGGTGAGAACTAGCAAAAAATGCGCGATTGTTTGAGGGGGGAGGTGTAAAAAGATCACTAAGATAGCTTTTTGGATTTCAAAATGGATTTAAATTTAACATTTTAAATACTTTTAATTCTTTTTATATTTGATAAGTTACGCAAGCCTATTTAATGATCTAGAGTTATCAATTAACATAATACTTAAATTTATAGATCATTTTATATTGCTTAAATTTATTGACAACTATTTCTACATTGAATATAACAATTATACACAAAGTAACTATTCGAACAATCGTGAACTGTGTAAAGCATCTTACAACCTCTTTGTTTTAGTATTCATAATTAGTGATTAGCGACTAGTAACAACTACCAGCAGTTGAAATACGTTTTAAAGATAACAAATAATAATTAATAGCAGTTAAAAGTGTGGAAGAGTAGCTGACAGTTATCGAGCCACTGCATATTGAAATGGAAAGGCCGATTATTTGAACGAAGACCAAATTGGCAAAGCAAAACATGGGATCCTAGCCATCACTAGGTTACAAGCACAAAATTGTGGTCACTGTTTTCAGCGTACGTACCCCATGTTTGTCGCCATATGTGACAATCCTTACACGTGTTCTCTCATAATGTTTTACCATATTTTTTTTTCTTTCCAATCCACCAGTCCTTTCTCCAAATGTTTCTTTTTCAAATTTCTTTCATTGATGTTGTTAGTTTCGTTGGAGAATAATTAATTACGTTAGTTATTCTGCCTCGAGTGGTGGTATCTCATCTATTGTTTATTCTCTAGTTTAAGAGGTATTTTTGCAAATTAAAATTAATTATTTTTCAGATTTCGAAACACATGCATGATATCTAATCTTTTTAATTAATTAATATTACTTCGTATGCTTTTTGTAGGAGTCATTATAAAAATATATCTGGATCTACAAATTATTGCTTGAGATATGAAAGGGTTACAACTTTCTTTCCATTCTTTTGTTTTTCTTCTGTTTTGGTTATTATGTTTGTAAGCATCACCATCATCCATGTAAACTCACTCATATGCTTTGTTTTTTTTTTTTTTTTTTTCCTGGAAGGCCGCCCCCCGGGACTTGGGGGGTGTTAATTGCCAGCAACCGTGATTTTCATTTTGATAGAACATCATTCATCTATCCTTTCCTAAATCCACCTATCAAAAAAGTACTTTCCAAGTTCCTAATTCATGAGCAGTTCCTTTGTTATTGCCTTAAAAATTTGTTAACCTAAAAAATAGACCCTAATTTTCGAGTGAGACCACCTCACAATAAATTTTTATAAAATGAACGACATAGCAAATTTATATATTGCTGGTAATTTTTAGACTTATGACATGTGTGTCATGCACAACTAAAATAGGTTCACAAATAATTTGATTGTTTCCCTCTAAAACGCTTTTACTTCCTTATCTTGTGACATCCTCAGCTTCTCTCCCATCCACCACTTTCTTGATTTTTAATCTCACTGTTCCTTTCGACCATTTGTTACACTAAAATAGCTTTGAAAATTTATTTTTTAATTTTTCCCTGAACAAACTGGTACTTATTACATGTTTCTTCTTACAAGAGCACACAGACAACATATTTTCCAAAGGTATTCCTAATAACATATGGGCCATTTAGCATCGAAGCAAGCTTTTCTAATCTGGCTTGTGGTTATTTGAAACAATGCTTTTAATTAATTTATTTTTAATTTTTTTTGAAAATGTTTATGTTTGAACTACAACTTTGGCAGTCAATTTTTCTTGGAAGCATAATTTTATGATTTGAATCTTTTTGTCTCTTCCCTCAACACTTTTTCTTAATTCAGTGTATGTTCTTCAAGTATTCTTCATATTCAAGGAACTGTCTAACCTTCGTATATTCTAGTGTTTTTGTTATAGAAAATTTGATTTTTTGGTGTTTAGAAATTCTTGAAATTTATTGAGAGGCGCAAGAGTACAAAATGTTCTAGTTCTAGCTCAGTCAATGAATCTTCGAAGTTTTGTGGTAAAGTGTGATCAGAAGGGAAGAAATTCGGCCTCTTTTACCAAAAGAGAGGTAAGCATTTTAATTTTTATGAAATGAGATTTTTTATGGTAATTGTTTTATTCAAAGTTTTATTTTTAGGTTCACATTTTGTATTTTTTAAAGTTAGGGTTTTCTATGTTATCTTTTTGTTTAAATTTTTGGTTGGACTTATATGGCGTTAGGTTTTTTCCCTTGCTGCATGTTTTGAATTTTTGTCCCCTTTTCAAATTATTAATTTTCATTCCTTTTTTTTGTTGGTTAAGCTCGATTACTTCTAACACTTCTGGTAATAAATTGAATATGAAAATTGATGAATCTAGGAACATTGTTTATGAATTTAGAAATGAATTACGGAGAGTATGAGGTACAAATCTATTTCAACATTATAAACATGGTGGATGTGGTAATGGTGGTGTTGAATCTGGTAAGCAAAATGTTGTTAAATCTAGTGGTAAATAATGGTTGTGAGTCTATTGAAAATTTTGGTGAGAAGTGTTTTGATGGACTTGGTATTGTAAAGAAATGGATGGCTGATATAGTGAGAAAGATGGTGAATTTGTTGGGAAAAGATTGTGGGAAATCTTGTGATGAATTCACTAATGGTGGTACTGAATTTGGTGGGAGAAAGGATGTTGAATCTTTTGGGAAGCATGATGAGGTTGGTTTAAGTTCTGAGAAGACTGGTTACATAATTTTCTCAAAATATTCATGTTACAATATATACTACTATTTGGACCGCTATTTTGATTGCTATGCCGTTATCTTCAAAGCGAAAGTTGAAAGATATTGATTTGTCCCCGTTGCGTCATTCTTCAAGGTTGAAGATTGTTCGTGTTCCTAGACAAGAGCCTATTGGTTTTGATGTTCCTATTTTTCATATGTTTGTTGATAGTACTAATTAGTTTAGCAGCGGTTTTGGTAGTGTTCCTAGTCATTAGGCTGATGAAGACTCTGATGTTTTTGACAGTGATTAAACTAGCCTTGAATTAGATGATAAAATTCATGAGCAAATTAATATGATTGTTCATGTAGGTTTGTTGAGAAGTCAGAGAAGACATGACGTGGATATTGTTAAATCACCGAAATTGAGGACTAAGAGCAGGCATGATGTGAAGGTTACTCCGTAATCAAGTGGAGTAGGGAGATTAGATATTGCTGCTAAATTTGTTGAAGAATTTTTGAAACAGAATAGAAGCATAAAGGAAAAGAGCTCATGCAACATTGCAATGACAAAGATAGATTATTTAAAAGGCGTAGAAAACAAAAGACAGTATCTATTGATGATATTAAATTTGCTAACTCAAGGCCTTTTGTTTGTTGGATATCTCCATAGTCTTTCCGAATTGTTGATTAAGATATCAAGCTAGATTAGTTTTTGACTTTAATTGATATTGTGTTTTACTCTTTACTGTTTTGGATGTTAGCAATATTCCTATAAAACTTAGTTCGTAGCTACTGGACATTTTAATTAGGACACAAATTACTTGATGCTTCCAAATGGTCATGATCTTGGCATTACTAACAAATTAAGATGCCTATTGTGCACTTGTCCTTCCATTTGGTAGTACTCTAGTTGTTTAATCTAGTGGTGACAGTTCATGTAATCTTGATTTTCATGGACTTTTAGATTGATAAAGGGTAGAGTTTGGTATTGATAGAGGGAGTATTCTTACTAGTAAGATTGGTATAAAGATCATGGATCTAGTTGGGGGAGGCCTTGATCATGCAATGCATTTTGTTGCTTTTCTCAAAATTTAAAATGAAACTTCGTAATTTTGAATGCTTTACAAAATCTGAATGAAATAAAAGGAGTTGAATTGGTGCAAATCTATTCATGTTAGGCTTGTTTTAGTTATCAAAGAGATCAAGTGCAACCTAACAATCTTTTCAAGGATAAACTTGTTTTTCTTATAGTATATTTTCATTGTTGATGAATATTCTATACTCTATGATGAATTTGTATTTTTAACTTTTTTAGTTCTTTGATTTTTTTTTTCCGATGTAGTGATTCTTATGTATCCTAATTAGTTTCTATTTGATTTGTTAGTTGTATTATTTTGATCATGTCATGTCTACCCGACAAGAGGGAGTTAATAGGAATTTTTTAAACAGTGTGTGGTTAGAATGACGCTAGTATGCTAGTAGAATAAATGGGAGGTGGGTTGGTGGTGGTTTTGATAAGGGTGATTGCATTGTTGTTTCTCCCATTCGAGTTATGTATGGTGAATATGATCCCACTACAGAAAATATGGTCTACTTCTACACATGATTCGCCACAGATGTATAAGGGAGGAAGAAAAATAAGAATTTTCTAAAGTATATGAACGTCTGTTGCACTTAATACCAATGCTGAAATCTACACGCGTATAAGCGTGGCAAAACCAATTGAACATGCACATTATAAACAGGCATGGAATTGATTCAATTAAATAAAAATTACATGAATATATAAATTAGAAAAAAAGAAAGAAAATAAGAGAGTTGAAGGGGTGAATGAATACCAGCCCAGTTCACCCTCTA
>JAKOGI010002635.1:0-17500 GCA_029747015.1 Carnegiea gigantea | reverse complement strand
TAACAATGCACTCCAACAGCTGGGCAAAAACTAAAGGTGGAGCTGCAAAAAAGGAAAAAGGAGCCAAAAAAGACTGATGCACATCAAAAAATTGGCAACACAGAACAACAAATGGGGGAGATACTAATACCCAACAAAAACTCCCCCAATGTTCCCAAAAACATTGCCCAAGAAAGCTCAGAAAAAACAATCACTAACGTTCATCAACAACCTTCAGAGGAAACAGATGACACAGTAGAGGACACAACTTACAAAATGCCTCCCCCTGGGCATGGTGATTAGTCTGAGTCTGATGATAAAGTGTTGGTGAAGAGAATGAAGAAGATAAAACAAGCAATAAAGTCTAGGCCAAAGAAAATTCAAGTGAGGTCAAAAACGTGTGGTAAGGCACAACATGAGAAGAAGAAGGAGGATGTCTAAAAGAGTCCTAAACCTCTTATGAAGAGTGGACAGCTCTCAGTTTTCAAGCATCAAAAAGAACATAAATTCCTGAAAAAGGACACAAATGCTACCGTCCGTGTTGAAGACCCCAACTCTATACAATCTGTGCCAAAGCCTGCAGAGGGAGACACAAAACCCAAAAAGATCTTTCAAACAAGAATGTCACCATCATGGTTTGTTGGCATGATTAATAATTTCAATGAGGTACAAAGAAAAGCAATACGAGATATGGGGTTTGGAGGATTCCTCCACTTACAAGTCACTGAATTGCAAGGGAATTTATGCAATTGGCTAGTAGGCAGATTTGACCTATACTCAGTCACCTTGTACATATCACCAAACAAACGGATTGAGATTACACCAATGGATGTTTATCTCACATTGGTGCTCCCCATTTATGGAAAGAAGGTTGAGGACTTTTATGGGAAAAAGCCAAAAGATGCCAAATACAATGAAGTCCTTGATGCATGAAGAAAAGACTGGTATCTACATGATGGGACCCCAAACTGAGCCAAATGCCACAATACATACTCAGCCAGACTGATGCAGGGGAAAGTTTCAAGAGAAACTTTGTGCTGTACATGGTATCATGCTTTTTCAACGGTTCAAAGAATGTATATTACGCACCCTATTTTGCCAAGAATATTGCTAATGTTGAAGATATAGCAACAATTGATTGGTGTCAGTACACCATTGACAGATTAGGTGAATCTTTCGAAAAGAGGGTTTTAAACTTTGATGGCCCTATTCTCTTCTTGATGGTAAGTTCTTTATACTCTATCAGAGTATCATGTTTTCTGTGAGCACAACGTCAAATTCAGTGAGCTGAACATGTATATTTGGTGAGCAGAACATCATTTTCAGCAAGCTTAACATATATCATGTTGAGCATGCCATTTATTTTAGTGAGCGGAACATACATTATAGTGAACAGAAGGTGTATTTTAGTGAGCACACCAAAGCTTTGGTAAGCTTAACATATATCATGGTGAGTAGGCCATTTACTTTAGTGAGCGGAACATACATTGTAGTGAGTATAAGGTGTATTTTAGTGAGCATACCAAACCTTTTGGTGAGCTATGGAAAACTTGATCATGTGTGAAAATTGTCTATGACATTGATCTATAATGACCATTTTAGTGAGCACGTATCATATACCCCACATACATATAAGAATCATTGTTGCACAGCATTACTTAATGTTAGTGAGCTACAATATATTCTAATGAGCAGAAGAAAATGTTTAGTGAGCAGAGCACAATTTTTAGTGAGCAGACAATATAACCTAGTGACCAGAACATGTCTTTTAGTGAGCAATAGTTCAACTTTGGTGAGTTGTAAGTGACTTGTTCACAGATTACAATTATCTGTTACATTGATCTCTATTCACAAATTTAGTAAGCCTAATAAGAATTATTGCTAGATAACATTACTTTATGTTAGTGAGCTAGTATACATTTTTGGTGAGCAAGGGCTATATTTTAGTGAGCATGGATTCATTTTTGGTGAGCTATATGGACTGATTACAAAGAATATTTCTCTTACAGATGCTATATCTTGACAGGGTTCTCCTGATAAGAAGGACTGTTCAGAAGCAATGCCCAACAATCAAAGGCTGGACAATAGAAAGGCTAAGGGAAAGAGTTAAAGAAGAGAGAAAAGCCAATCAAGTTGCTATAAAAGAAGGGCCAAAAGGCTTTGGAAAGGGAAGAGTGGAGCCTCCAATACAAGTAACCAAGGAAGTGCATGCTGAACCACATCTTCAAAAGGAACCTCAGCCGCAAAAGGAAGAACATCTGAAGATCTTATCACAAAATGATGAACCATCAGAGTTAGAGGTATCATTTATTCTATTTATATCAATTAAGCAAAATGAAAGAATTTAAACAAATATCTATCTAACATCTTACAAAACTTGAATGGTGTCCACATTGTAGAAAGATATGTAAGAAGTGGCTGAAGTAACAAAGGCTTTAGCAAGTGCATTCAAGAGGTACAGAATATTCATGGACTACTTGTTAAAAAGGTACCAAAATAATGAAGCACTCAAGAAAATAAGAGATAAGGCCATAAGCATGTTCTCTTCCTACTATGAGGCTCAAAATCTCAAAATCCCCACCAATGACACAAAGACAAAAAAGGGATGAAAGTGCTAAGATACCATCATTCAATCAAGATAATGAATGGTGGAACAAAGCTGCTATACTTGAGGCCATAATTGAATTGGAGAATGCTTTTGTAAGGAAACAAAAGACCAGTAGCACCAACAACAAAGCTTCTATATCAAGGTAAGGGGGCAATGACATACTAAGTTTTAAGTTGATTGATGATAGGCAAAGCCCAGCTCCTGCAAAACCAGCAACACGAGCATCACTTCACACACCACCTTCTTCCCCCTGTAAAAGTAGTTCAAACACCACCACCCTTCCCTCTGCAGAGACACATCAGACACCACCACCTTCTCCCCTTACACAGATACTTCAGACACCACCATCCTCCCCCCCCAACAAACACTGCAGACACCACCACCCTCCCCACCACAACACCCATCACAAGCTCTTGAGACACAACCACCACATGAATCATCTCAAATACCACCACCACCACCAATTCCAGAAACACAAACAGAGCAGCAAAAGAGGCAGAAAATAACTACAGGAGAGCAAAAATCTCCTGGTAGAGAAGATAGAAAGAAGAAAAAAGAAAAAAAAAAGCTAGTAAGGATTTTCATTGACCAGGCTCTCACTTTCAGTGAGCAGAACATACCTTTTAGTGAGTTGGTGAGCAAAACACATATTTTAGTGAGCATAAAGTAAATCTTGGTGAGCAAAACACATTTGTTAGTGAGTAGAAGTTTTATTTTAGTAAGCATAAATTATAACTTGGTGAGCAGAACACATATGTTAGTGAGTATGACACATGTGTGACTAAAAAGAACATATATATTAGTGAGCACAACAAGCATTTTAGTGAGCATAATAACTATTTTAATGAGCACTTACACATGTTATGTATGCAGAAGAAGAGCACAGCAAGAAGGCAAGACATCAACCGAGGAGAGAGAAAGGCCCAATGACAGGGTCCCTCTGCTCTCCTTTTGTGCTGAGAATAACCAAGATTACAGGGGATTTGTCAGCCCAGGAAAGGATTGTTCCTGAATATGTATTCCATCTATTGTATGACCTTGATTCAAAGTAAGCACATAATTGTCACACAGAACACACTTACAAACACTTAAATTATAATGAATATATACTTGCCTTTTTTTTTCCTTTCTTACTAAACCAGTGAAGAAATGTTTGATATCGAAACACATGTTATACATTGGTATCACATGTTAACCATGTGTCCATGAGAATACATTGATGCCCATGTGATCAATTTCTAGGTTGCTATCCTCAACAACTTGGAGAGAAAGAGAAGTGAAGGACCTCCAAGAAGATTTTTTTGCACCAGTTGATGCAATAATAAATATATACTTATTTTTTATTTTTACAAATACAAATAATCAAACACCTAATAATACTGCTGCAAAAATGCAGTCAACCTTGGACCCCTCGATAAACATAGCAAAATCAGAGGAGAGAAGGTACATTGATTTTGAAACAATTCTTCAAAAAGAATTCCAAAGATGTGACAAATGGATATCAGAAAAACTATTGCATCTGTTAAGCATTAATCTAATACATTTTAATTGTATATTAAAACACCATATTATATAATATTAATCATTCTCAAATTTTAAGGTGTTCTTCCCGGTATGTCACAAGAAGCACTTCTTCATCTTCTACTTTGATTTGAAGAAGGAAAGGCTTGATATCATGGACAAACATGCACGTAATTGCTCCATACAAAACAATATATGGAGAAACACATTTGTTAGTGGTATGTTCAAACGCTCACTGATTCATTTACTTTACAATACATCAACATAAAATATTTGGTGAGCTTATGAATTTGGTGAGCTAACACATATTATTGGCGAGCTATCACATGTATTTGGTGAGCTAATAGGCATATGTACTGAGCTAAGACACATATGTAGTGTGCTGAGTTAACACATATACTTGGTGAGCTAAGACACGTATTCTTGGTGAGCTAACACACATATTTGTGAGCTAGCACACATATTTGGTGAGCCAATGGTGAGCTAACACCCATATTTGGTGAGCTGTTACACAATTCCAGTGAGCTGAACAAAGTTATGTATTGTACACAGGTAAGAGCTTTTGGCAGATTTCTTCAAGAGAGTGTTGGCCATCCCAAACATGAAATTGTGAAGAAGATGAAACCAGCGACAACAGATAATATCATAGACTATGAAATTTTTTGCATGAGGCACATGGAGTCATACTTTGGACAAGCAGATAAATGACATTGTGGTTTAAAAAAAAAATGAAGTAAGTTTACTAAAAATATATTCTCTACAAAAATATCTTCAGATAAATACAACACCTATTAATGGTTTGTTTCCTTTTTTTTTGTTTTGTTTACAGGATAAAAATCTGCTTGATGTAATGCGAGTACAGTACTGCTATGAAATCATCAACAGTGAAGAAAATATATACAGGAATAGAGTGAAAAGGCTCATAAAGGAGTTCCATGATAAACAACAAGCAAAACTGAATGTAAAATCAGCCCAACTTCAAGTGCCAGCAGCATGACTAATCAACCCTGCTCTAAGTTAGACTAATTTTAGGAACTTATGTACACTACAGTCTCATTTTAAGTTAGACTAATTTTAAGTTAGACTATTAATATGCTTACCTTTAATCATGGTGAAGCACTAGTAAACAGCATTCACTATTAGATATTTTATATCAATTACTATGTTTAATTTCAGTGAGCTAGAAGACAAATTCAATGAGCTCACAGCCAAACCTAGTGAGCTATATCTTTTACTATGCTCAATTTTATAAATGAATGCAAAATCAAACTAGGATGATATTTTTTTTATAATGTTAAGTCAAATATTAAAGTGTTCAACATGTCATTATCATAGAATGCTATGCTTTTATAATGTGAAGCCATCAAACATATGACAGTAGTTTTGTAGAAAATAGTGAGCTAATAGACGAAACTAGTGAGCTATGAATCTTCAGCAATGAGCAACATATTATACGTATTAAAAGTATTCACCCTGTTATAACCATCAAAATTATTCAGCATCACTTACTTAAACTTTAAATAAAAAAACAATTCTCAATCACAAAAACATTAAAACATCATAATGCAAGATATAAATTTACATTTAAATATTTCTTCAAAACAAACTATTGAATGGCCCAGCTGAAAAAAATTCGTTAATGGTAGAAGCGAATGCCCTCTATCATCATAGCAAAATTTCTTGCTTGATTCCCACGTAACCTGTCTCAAAAAATAACAAAGCATGTACATAACTTTAGTGAACCAAAGTGTAAATGTAGTGAGCAGATACAATATATTAGTGAGCCAATAGATATTTTAAGTGAGCAGACATGCTATATTAGTGAGTGTATTACCCTTGAATGCTAGTAGTTTCAGAAGCAGGATTTAACTGATTGCTTGGAATCATATCCCTATTTGGTTGCCTCAACCTTTCATCAAAAATCAAGCTAAAAACCCTATACATTTCATTAAAATCTATCGCTAGATTAGATACAACTGGTGCATTAGATGAACTTGCAGCAACAACCTAAACTATCACAGCAAAAACGTATTTGTAGTAAGCATACATATATACTTAGTAAGCCAACGTATAAATATAGTAAGTGCAACCTGTAAGACTGATAGTCTGAGAATTGAAAACTATAGTGAGACAATACAAACTTCTAGTGAGCGAAAATCCTATATTAGTGAACGTATTGAAACATTTAGTGAGCTAAAAACACAGAATAATTCTACTAGTCTTAGCAGCAAACTCCAAAATGATATTACTATAAGAAATATAGCTTTTTCAATAAGATTGTCAATAGAATTTTACCTGATGTTGAGATACATCTCCTCCATTCCTTGAAGAAAATCTTGCCTTCCTTGATCTGACAATGTTTGATATTTTCTCTAACGTACTCTTCCTCCTTACATTCCTTTCACCTTTCTTCCTCGAACGTTTAGGATTACCAATGATTTTGTTACCAGCACTAGACTATTGATCATTTTTAGTGTCAGAAACATAAACAGAATCCACAACATCGCTAATATCAGCCTTTAACTTGGCAAAAGCTTCTTCATATAGCTTTCTTGCTTGACTATTTGATTCACTTGCAAGAAGCAAAGCCTCAAACTGCCTATGCACCTGAACCCTCCATATGGAACTGGAAATACCAAATGCATTACCACTTATAGCTTATTCTATAACCCGTCGGGGCTTTGCTAGCCCAGTCCATCATTTTAAAATATATTGATCAGGGACTTCAGACACACAATGAACATTGAAAATCCATAAGCTGTGGCAGCAAAGAATACCACTCCCACTGTACTTTTTACAATCACAAACAATATTATAGTCTGATAAATTAAACATAACCACAAACCTAAACTTCCTCAAAAGGCAATTCTCATACACAACATATGTATGCTCTGTACCGTAGGGGGTTTCACTTGAGCTGAGAAGATCTTGACAACACCCTTCTTCTTTAATGTATCCATTCTCAAGCACTTTGTACAAGTTGTTCGTATAGATCTTCGAAGCATGCTGTAAAATGCTAACATATAGCAAGTATATCTCGGGTAGTCCATCCTTCATTTTCACATTCTCATCCTTCTCCTTAATCCTCCACTCAGTAACAATGTTACAGAATATATTGTAAAAATCCAACAAACCACAAGTGGCATTGACTCTGTTTGACAAAGAAGCATTTGTCGACTCACTTCTTTGTGACGATAAAATGCCACCAGCGAAAACATCTTGCAAAAACCTGGATACCATTTTTATTTCAACCGATACAATCTAACCAACCAAGCATTTTCATCATAATTATACCCTTCAACCAGGCTAACACACAAAACCAGTTAACACAAAATAATAAATTAGTGAGTAGAAAAATGTAACCATTGTGAGCAGAAAGTATAATCTAGTGAGCACGCACATATAACCTTGGTGAGCAGACACTAAAAACTAGGGAGTATAAAGCAATCACTTGGTGAGCACATTAACAAATAGCAAACAGAGACGTGGCTTACCTCTGTCAACAAAAATTAAACTCTGCTTCTGTATCACATCTCATCAAAACATGGTCAAACTTATCAACAAATCCGCCCAATACTCTAAGATGACCAATATTCTTTTTTGAATTCTCCAAGATGTACCAAGTACACAACCTATCCTTTGCCGAGGGGAAGACCTTTTCAATTGCCTAGTCCATCATTTTAAAATATATTGATCAGGGACTTCAGGCACACAATGAACATTGAAAATCCGTAAGCCGTGGCAGCAAAGAATACCACTCTCACTGTACTTTTACAATCACAAGCAATATTATGGTTTGGTAGATTAAACCTAGCCACGAACCTAAACTTCTTCGAAAGACGATTCTCATACACAACATATGTATGGTTTGTATCGTAGGCGGTTTCACTTGAGCTAAGAAGATCTTGACAGCACCCTTCTTCTTTAATGTATCCATTCTCAAACGCTTTGTACAAGTTGTTCGTATAGATCTTCGAAGCATGCCGTAAAATGCTAACATATAGCAAGTATATCTCGAGTAATCCATCCTTAATTTTCACATTCTCATCCTTCTCCTTAATCCTCCACTCAGTAACAACGTCACAGAATATATTATAAAAATCAAACAAACTACAAGTGGCATTGACTCTCTTTGACAAAGAAGCATTTGTCGACTCACGTGTTTGTGACGATAAAATGCCACCAGAGAAAACATCCTTGTAAAAACCTGGATGCCATTTTTCTTTCAACCGATACAATCTAACCAACCAAGCATTTTCAGCACAATTATACTCTTCAACCGGCCTAACACATAAAACTAGTTAGCATAAAATAATAAATTAGTGAGTAGAAAAATGTAACCATTGTGAGCAGAAAGTATAATCTAGTGAGCAGACACATATAACCTTAGTGAGCAGACACCAAAAACTAGGGAGTATAAAGCAATCACTTGGTGAGCACATTAACAAATAGCAAACAGAGATGGGGCTTACCTCTGTCAACAAAAATTAAACTCTACTTTTGTATCACATCTCATCAAAACATGGTCAAAACTATCAACAAATCCACCCAATACTCTAAGATGATCAATATTCGTTTTTGAATTCTCCAAGATATGCCAAGTACACAACCTATACTTTGCCAAGGGGAAGACCTTTTCAATTGCCTAGTCCATCGTTTTAAAATATATTGATAAGAGACTTCAGACACACAATGAACATTGAAAATCCGTAAGCCGTGGCAGCAAAGAATACCACTCTTACTGTACTTTTTACAATCACAAACAATATTATGGTCTGGTAGATTAAACCTAGCCACAAACCTAAACTTCTTCGAAAGGCAATTCTCATACACAACATATGTATGCTCTGTACCATAGGCGGTTTCACTTGAGCTAAGAAGATCTTGACAGCACCCTTCTTCTTTAATGTATCCATTCTGAAACACTTTGTACAAGTTGTTCGTATAGATCTTCGAAGCATG
Source organism: Carnegiea gigantea (assembly GCA_029747015.1). Lineage (NCBI taxonomy): Eukaryota > Viridiplantae > Streptophyta > Magnoliopsida > Caryophyllales > Cactaceae > Carnegiea > Carnegiea gigantea. The sequence goes on along the minus strand of JAKOGI010002635.1, from coordinate 8,430 downwards.
CTGTAAAATGCTAACATATAGCAAGTATATCTCGGGTAATCCTTCCTTAATTTTCACATTCTCATCCTTCTCCTTAATCCTCCACTCAGTAGCAACATCACAGAATATATTGTAAAAATCAAACAAACTACAAGTGGCATTGGCTCTCTTTGACAAAGAAGCATTTGTCTACTCACTTCTTTGTGATGATAAAATGCCACCAGAGAAAACATCCTTGCAAAAACCTAGATACCATTTTTCTTTCAACCGATACAATCTAACCAACCAAGCATTTTCAGCACAATTATACTCTTCAACTAGCCTAGCACACAAAACCAGTTAGCACAAAATAATAAATTAGTGAGTAGAAAAATGTAACCATTTTGAGCAGAAAGTATAATCTAGTGAGCAGACACATATAACCTTGGTGAGCACACACTAAAAAATAGGGAGTATAAAGCAATAACTTGGTGAGCACATTAACAAATAGCAAACAGAGACTGGGCTTACCTTTGTCAACAAAAATTAAACTCTACTTCTGTATTACATCTCATCAGAACATGGTCAAACTTATCAACAAATCCACCCAATACTCTACGATGACCAATATTCTTTTTTGAATTCTTAAAGATGTGCCAAGTGCACAACCTATGCTTTGCCAAGGAGAAGACCTTTTCAATATCATTTGCCATAGAAAATGCTTGGTCGGTCATCATAGTTTTCGCTTGCATATTATCCATAGCTTCTAAAAATGTTTTAAATAACCGCACAAAGCTCTCAATCTTCTCATTCATCAAAAACCCATATCCCACCATAACATTCCTCGCATGATGATTCATACAAACAAAGGGTGCGCATATCATCTCATAACGATTGGCCCTATACATCGTGTCAAATACAAGTAGATTACGAATCACATTTCAAATGTGAATCTCTCTAAAAGAAGCACATCAAACAATCGTCGTCGTCCAATTCAAACTTATAAAAACAATCTTACTCAATACCAGATATAGATTCTAAAACACACATCAAATGATTGGCATCGCCCCTATCTAAAGTCCTCTTAACTTCATTTGTCACACTCTTGTATGCGTCTCTTTCACTAAAACTGAGTAATGGTGAACCCCCAGCCTCATTTCTTAGAAGCCGATACACGTGTGAAACTTTCATATCATTTCTTCTCATCTTTTGGAAAAAGTCCACATGAGCTTTCTCAACTTTTTTATGTGACCTCAACTTATGCACCTCATCTTCCAAAAGCAATTCATGATTATGAACCATTTCATGCTTTTTACATACCCATTCCCTATTAGGTTAAATGTAAAATATAGCCCTAGCTTTGCAATTACACCTCCGGCTCCATTTTGAAAATGTCTCATCTTTTTCCCGAGACACCTTTTAATACCTTGTTTACTGCAACAAAACTCCCTTGAACGAACCTCTTGTGAACCCTCTATCCTTCGAAACTTGTCACACCTAATGGAAAAATCCTTACGGAAAGCATACTCGTTGTACACCTCAAATGCAACATCTAGAGAGCTAACCCTTTTACCAATCAGCTCTAGTTCATCAGATTCCTTCACATCAACAACACATTCATCATCATCTGTGCATTTCTCCTTATCAATCACAACATGATTAGATACACCACGGACAACATTACCATCATCAGAAGCCATGCCTTTGCCCTTTGAACCACCAGTAGGATTACACAAAATCCTAACATAATTATCAACTTCAACTGCCTCAGCAATAAAACGATCTAATGTAGATATAAAAAATGAAGTATCATCGGCAAAAATAATATAATTTTTGTGGTGAGCTATAATGCAAAATTGGTGAGCACAATCTTCATTCTAGTGAGCCAAATGCTTGTGTTAGTGAGCCGAAAACGCTATGTAGTGTAGTCGAAGGCAAAGATTCTCTTCCATCAGGCACAAGATTGAATATAGTGATTACATTTGGCGATCAAAGAAACTGATAAATGATTCATGAATACAATCTGAATCCCAACGAGCTAAATGTATTTCTTTAGTGAGCCAACGACGATATTTAATAAGCAAAAACTCATATCGGTGAGCTATTGCTTCTCATATGTAAATAGCAACAATAAAAATATCATCTGAAAAAACAACCATAACATTTGTGTTGAGCTATAATGCAAAATTGGTGAGCACAGAATTCAATCTTAGTCAGCCAAACGTTTCTTTTAGCGAACAAAAAACTGCTCTGTAGTAGAAGGCAATATATTCTTTATAATGAGCTAAATATAAATCATTAATGAGTCAACAACTATATTTAGTAAGCACACAACTCATAATGGTAAGATATCATTTCTTATATGTCACCAACCAAAATTCACATAATATTCAAGAATTAAACCAAAAAACCATTATGCACTTGTATCTTAATAGGAATTAATACAACACACAACTCAAAGCACCAATCAAGCATTTTGGCAAAGTGCAGAACAACAAATCACAAAAACACCAACTATATATTGAAACCAACAATTGCATTATAATTTCAGAACACGATAACATAACAATGAATGCAAACCAGTTCAAACAACTTAAAATTAACGATTCAAAACCGAAGTAAATAACTTCAAAATACGAAAACAAAAATAGATATCCAAAAAATGCTATCAAACCTAACGATGAATTCGCGTTTGATGAAGATTCAACATCAATAGCAACGTTAAGATCAAACCCAGCTATTTAGTAATTGCTGAATGCTAAATCAATTGAAGCAACGAGCATAGATCAGTGGGAGAATGGGAGAGAATGAAAACGGCAAATTCAAAAAAACTAAGAACTATGCAATTTTTTTTAAAGGGGGGTAGTTGCTAACTGAAAACGGCTAGTGGTGGGACTGGATGGACAAATGAAATATCCACTCGGTTGTACGTAATAAAATGCGCTATATGTATATATGTATATGTTTTATATAAATATATATATATATATATATATATATATATATATATATATATATATATATATATATATATATATATATATATATGTGATTACAGTGTGTTATCAAAAACAAATTATTTATTTTTTTGCAACAGTAACTTGTTAGTTCTTTTATATAAAAACTTTCCCTATAAAATTAGTTATTCTTATGAATCCTTTGAAAGTTAATTATCGAATACATAATGTTACCCTCATAAGCGAGGTAGCAATGAGAATGATTTTTCCCTCAGAGGTAATCTGGCTACGGATATAAGCGAGGGGAATCTATCTACACTTATAAGCGTGGTAGATGATACAGTCTTCCACGGATATAAGCGCAGGTATTGTACTGTCTGCCGCATTTATCAAGTGTGGTGAATATTTTCCTACTGATACCTTATGCATGCTTACCTTAAGTGTGGCGAATAGACCCTACCACGGGTAAAGTATGGAAGGGGGTGATTTAAGTGTGGATATATGCAAAATTTCTTGTAGTGTCCCCAGGTGAAGAATTTGAAATCCTGAAGATTTCAAAACAAATAATATATGCATTTGTTGTAAATTTAATTATTTGTTATTATTATTTTGGTTTTTTGTTTATAATTTTTTTCTTTTTTACAAAAATTATGGGATATCGTTTGTCGAATACAAAAAATGCTAATGATGTTGTAGGTGTTATATGATGGGTGATGATGACTTGTTTCGAGGAGCTTATAACGTATTCCATAATTGTTCATTTGAGAAGAGTTCATGATATTACAAGTAATCTTTTGAGAAATATGTCTTAGGTTCAACACGAATACATGATAAGCTTGATGATTTAATGTTGATATCCAACTTCACATGGAAAATGATGATTTATGGTTTCATAAGCTAGTGCGTGTTCAAACTATTGAGTTTGTGTATTGTGTTCTTGTAAGAAAGAATCCCTTTGGAGATGTGGCCAGTCCATGTATTCAATAACATTCACGAGGCTATTCATCAAGTAAATGAATATGCTACATCAAGAATTATAAGTAGTATGTCACTTGTTCAACACTGATTTGAATGTGTTCATCAACAAAGTGGATAAGTTTAATATGGTTTGTTAGGTGATTTGTGTGGTCCATCTTTTTTCGACCGCCTTCCAACATTTTTGATCAACTAAATGAAACAGGTTTGTTATTTGTTAATGTTCAAAAGAATGTTAATGATTTGTTTTTTTGGTTCAAACGAGGGGCCTCGCCCCTAATTATTATTCAAAAACACGCATCGCGCGTGGCCAATATACACCGCAATTGTCCTCACCCAAAAGGGTCTAACTGACTTGGGGGGTAGTCAAATGAAACAAACAAATCCGTTTGATCAACTCCTATATTCGCTAAATGGTCTGCTACTCGATTGGCTACTCGATAGCAATGTTCTACGGACACTGTCTAATTCGGGTTGAAGACGAATTGTTGGCACTCCTTTACCATGAAGTAATATGATTGGTTTTGAGTGACTAGATGCTTTATTTTGTTGACTATAATCTGTGAATACAGGTTGGTGATGATGTTTCGGAACCCAGAGTTCCACGCCAATCTGAGCCCATGTAGTAGTGCTAATAGTTCGGCCTTGACCGCTAAACATAATCCAAAGTTGCAGACAAAACCTCTAATCTAATTACCGAGCGACCCTTGGAGGACACCAACCCCTCTTGCCAATCCAGGGTTTCCTCGAGACGCACCGTCAACGTTCAGTTTCACCCAATCCACTGGAGGTGCTAACCATTTGATGTGTAGTTCTGACCTTAGAGGCAACTCACTGGATGAACTTGTGTCTAATGTCTTTATTATTTCTCGGTATCTACCTTTAATGAACGTTTCTGGATTTGATGGAATGTGGTCCGAATTCTCGAAGCACACTATGTTGTGCCACTTCCAAATCCACCAAAGTGTATTAGTAAATAATGTCGGCCAATGGGCACCATACTGAGCCTGGGGCTTCAAGTTACAGAATAACCAATCGTGCGGTAGAAGCGTACGTGAAGAAGTTTTCCTGATCATTTGGATGAACCAATTTGTCCCAAATAGCTTGGGTTTTTAGGCAATCTTACATTAAGTGAATAAAGGATTCCTCCGCTTCCGAACATGACTTACAACAAGGAGAGCTCGATAAACCTCGTTTGAATTGCTTAAGATTCGTCATCAATCTATCATAGGCATATAACCACAAGAAGAATCTGAGGCATTGGGGGCCTCGGCTATGCCAAATGAGTTGCCAGATTGGGTCTTTTTCCACTTGGTCATTGCCTCGGATAATATTTATAGCTAATTTGATGGAGAATTCCCCATTGCTTGAACGGTCCCAAACAAGTTGATCTTCATTCTCATCTCCTAGACTTAAGGAGAATGCTTTTATCATTTTGCGAATATTATCAAGCAAGTAGTTCTCGAATTGTTCCAATCGCTACCCTATTTTCGTGTCCCAAAATTCTTCGACAGTGCGATTGATGGAGTCGGGTGGGATTTCATTCAAGGCGAGCATGCTTAACGGTTTGTTGGGTGTCCAATTATGCATCCAAAAAGTGGTGGATCGTGCATTTCCCACTTCAAACCAAGCTCCTTGCTTCACAATTTTGATATTCTCTACTATGCCATGCCATGCATTTAAAGTATCTTTAATTGGGGAAATCGTATGCATGTCACAGTGGCCTCTACAATATTTAGCCAGTAGAACTTGCGCCCGGAGTTTGTTCTTCTTGGCTAGTATTCTCCAGCCTAGTTTTGCGAGGAATGCTGAGTGGACTTGCCTCATCGAGCGTAGCCCTAGACCTCCTTCTTCTTTGTTTCCTGTTATCATATCCCGAGAAATGTTATATATCCCTTGGTGGTTCTCAGTTCCACCCCATAAAAATCTCCTCGACTTACGATCAATTTCGTCACATATCGATCTGGGCAGCTTTGCTATTTACATTGTGAAGGACAGAATGGTTGAGATGGTTGTTTGGACTAACTTCAACCTTCTTGCGTTAGATAGAAGCTGAGACCTCCACCAGCCAGCCTTTTGTCACCATGATTCATGATGCTATGGAATGTATATTTCGTAACCCGGCCATTAATGGTTGGCATACCAAGATGACAGTCAAGATTATCAGTAATCGGAATTCCCAGTGCAGCCTCGATATCTCGTGCCGTGTCACTACTTGTATTCCTAGAGAACAAAACTAGTGACTTATTATGTGAGATCTTCTTCCCAGAAGCATTACAAAATTTCTCCAGGACTCCTTTGATTACTAGCGCTTGCTCCTTGCTGGCCTCACCAAACAAGATCAAGTCATTGGCAAAAAAGAGCTTAGACAGTGCAGGGCTCCTCGACTTGCAAATACTGGCTTCCAGCATCCTTGTCCCACCGTTTCCTCAATATGTTACCCCAGTCGCTCCATGCATAGAACAAGCAAATAAGGAGACAAAGGATCCCCTTATTGGATGCCCCTTGACAGTATAAAATTCAATTTTGCATCATTCCACAGAATATTAAATCTGGTTAATGTGACATAGTTAAGGATCACCTCCACTAATCTTTGCGGAAGATGTATGTCTAATGAGGTCTCTCGAAGGAATGGCCATCTAATACGATCATACGTTTCTCAAGATCTATTTTTATTGCCATATATCCCACCTTCTTCTACGTTGCATCGTATGGAGCATCTCTTCGACAATCACAATATTGTCCGCAATTTATCGCTTTGGGAAAAAGCTGCTTTGAGTTCGGGCTATTAGTTTACTGAGCACTGGCTTGAGCCTATTAATAATAGCTTTAGAAAATGCCTTGTATTTAACATTATAGAGTTTGATGGGCCGAAGTTGAGTCACACTCTGTAGGTTCTCTATTTCTAGAATAAGAACTAAAAAGTCTCATTTAGTTCTTTTGGAAAATGCCCTCCATTAAGCACATTGGTAGCCATTTCAACAAGTTTTTTCCCACTAAATCCCAATTTTTTTGGTAGAACAAAGCCTGGAAATCATCTGGTCCTGGAGCCTTATAGGCTCCCACGTCAAATATCACTTTCTTAACTTCGCTGCCTGTGAAGTCTTTATTAAGAGAGGCTGATTCTTCATTTGTCAATAAAGGGAATTTATTCCCTGGGAGGAGGAAGGGCGTGTAGGCACCACAATAATCCACGTAAAGACTCATGAAGAAATTGTGAACCATATTCTTTAACTCTTCCACATTCGAGACCCAATTGCCATGTGCATTCTGTAGTGATTCAATCCGGTTGACCCTCGATGAACTATTGTTCTAGCATGATAATATCGAGTGTTGCGATCTCCATCCCGAATCATTTCAACTCGGGATTTTTGAAACCAAAGTAACTCAATCTGTCCCAGTACCTTGTCTAATTCCTTCCTGAGCTTTGTTTCTAGAAAGAGAAGAGAACGGTTTGGGCTTTGAGCAAGATTCTTTTGGACCCCTTCCAGTCTAGCCCATAGTTCTTTTTTCCGATGAAATAGATTGCCAAATGTGGTTTTGTTCCAGTTCTCCAACGCTTGTGCCACTTCCTTAAGCAAGCGATATAGTGGGGTGTTTTGTTCCCATGTGGATCGAAGATAGTCCTTGAAGTTTTCATGCATAAGCCACTCGACTTGAAACCGAAAGGGTCGGCGGATATTTTGGATGGGAGAAATACCACACGGAGATATCAGAAGAGGGCAGTGATCGGAGTTATTCTGAAGTAGGTGTCTAACTCCGGCTTTCTCAAATCGAACTCTCCATTGGTGGTTGCACAATGCTCTGTCCAAATGGGATGACTTTTGAGTTGTTGGGTTATGTCCCCTGCTCCATGTGAACTGAGGACCAGAGTACCCTAAATCTAGGAGCCGGTTATTTTCGATCTAGTGTCAAATTTAGCACATCGTCGTTGAAGTCCTGCTCCACAGTTCCTCCGTTCTTCCACATTTGTGGTTTCGTTGAAATCTCTAGCAAGTAGCCATGGAGTTGTGTTAGTTCAAGAAAACCCCTCTAACTCTATCCATAGGTCCTCTCGCTTTTGCTCATGGGGATTTGTATAGATGGCTGCGAATAACCAGGGTTCTCCCCTATTATCAGACACTTGCATCATTACGTGTTCATCGCTGGAAGATAGTGTGCTAATTTGAACGTCGTCTTTGCGCCACAGCACCCAAATAACTCCACTGAACCCAGTGGCTTCCATGCGGAATTGGCCCTCGAATTTTAGTTTGTTACACACCGCACCAGCCACGCTAAAACTGAACTTGGTTTTAACCAACGCAAGTAGCGTCGGTGAATATTTACGAATGAGTTCTTTTAATGTGTGCAGAAACTCACGACTACCGGCTCCTTGAACATTCGAAATTAACATATTAAAGCCTTGATGACTCATAAAGACATCTATGGAGGGAAAAGCTGAGTCCCTAGACTAAGTGGGCACTTGTTTCTCACACCGCCTCCTCGCTTTGAGGGCCCATATACATATATGTATATGTGTGTGTCTATATATATATATATA